>VDFB02282344.1:20043-122004 GCA_007258455.2 Sequoia sempervirens | reverse complement strand
TGACCCTTAGAAAGGAAATGTGTTTAGGAAAATAATGGAAGCACTCATTCTTTTTAGATCCCAAATCAAAATGTGATGGAAGACAATAGTTCATTTAATCCCAATTTTTGATATGTGATTGAAGACAAGATTCATTTTAAGAGCCCAAATCCAAATGTGTAACAAACAAGATTGATTTTATGCCCCAAATTGAAATGTGTGACAAACAAGATTAATGAGATGAAAGATTAAATGAGTGCACCTGGTTATTTTCACTTTCCAAATTGATTTTGTGACTGATCCAAATGCTTTTCGAGCTCCATATGATTCACCAACAAGTTACTAAGACAAAAAAAATAAATTACAAATGTGCCAGAACAAAAGTCATAGGCGCTGAAGAATATGTGAGAATTTGAAAACTTTAACTCTATCAAAGTTGATAAACACCTACACCATTGGATAGCTTATGAAATTCTACCCCATTTCAAAAATAAAAGCTCCAAAAAAGACCAAAATATGACCAAGATATGGCCATTTTAAGGTTGATTATAAAAGCACTAAAACAGAGGCCTTGTATGTGCTAAAATGCCATGCACTGCTAAAAACCCTTAAAAGTGCTTAAAAGAGTCCTAAATGGCGCTAGAAGATATATATATATATATATATATATATATATATTTTACAAAAAATTTAATGAAAATTTGACTGAGTATATGCTTTATTTACCTTATAAGCTGCCGTTGTTCCCTGTATCAAAATGAACTCGAATCCTACCAAAAGACTCCTAGAAAGCATCGTTAAAATCCCTGGATGCGCTATAAAAGCCCTCAGATGCGCTATAGAAATCTTCGTATGCACTAAAACGGAAAATTTTGCCAAAACTCCGAGTTCCAAAATGCGAAATCCTGTCAAAAAAAAAACTGCAAGTAAACGTTAAAAACGGGGCAGGGCCCCACGGTGGGCGCCAAAAATGTAGATAGGGAAAAATCAGCAAGTATGTGTTGAAAACAATAAACTAATTAAATCTTATCAAGCACCATGAAGTACAAACTAGAATGAAAATGAAAATAAACAAAGAGCATGCAAACCAATTTTCAAACTTAGATTTGATTGACCTCCATGGCTCTTCTCCACCTGCATAAGAATGCAAGATTTTGAAGGGTGATTGTTGAAGGAATGTTGGTTGCTCAATTTTGCAGCATAACGACCTGATGAAGATGATAGATGGAGATGGATGGAAGATAGAAGAATGATTTTGACAACATAAGGATGTCTGAAGAATTCCATACAAATGGCCTCTGAGTTAGATTTATAGAATTTCGATGTGGACAGAGATAAGATTTGATAAGATTCGATAAGGATTTGAATTTGACAAAAGAGGAAATACAACAAGATGAGATAAGATTTCAAAAAGATAGAAAGATTTTGATTTATTGTTTTAAAGGAAATAAAACAAGATAAGATAAGATGTGCAAAGATAGAAAGATTTTGATTCTCTTTTAAAGGAAATAAATCCTGAAAAAGATGAGGAGGATAATTGATGAATTATCTAATTAAATAAATTAATTAGATACACATGAGTTCAGATTTTGGAAAGAAAGCAAGAAGATCTTTTTAAGATTTTATTAATTAAATAAATATTTGATTTATTTAATTAATGTTGAATTTATGATTTCATCAATTAAATAATATAAATTATTTAATTAACATTATAAGAATGAATAGAAAGGATTTAATTAATTATAATATAAATTATTTAATTAACATTAGAGGAATTGATGGAAATGATTTAATTAATTAAATAATATAAATTATTTAATTAACATTAGAGGAATGGATGGATTATGCAACGAAGGAAATAAATGAAATTAGTCAAATAAATAAGATTTATTTTAAAACTAATTAGATGATGACATGCGTACCTAGGGCAAAGCATACTACAAGATGTCTAGGTGTTGCAAGACATGGACATTTTTAGGTGTCTACAGTATTCATCAGTGAAACCTGGGGTTCCAAGCAATTTTGCATAATGTATTTTTTTATCTAACATTGCTCTAGTGGTATTGGTGGTAGACATGCTGATACAATCAACAATATGAAATTTGTGAATTCCCTATTAGTCCTTAATTTTTCTTAATTCTTAAGCCTCTTAACCCTAAACCTAAGCTTCAAAGTTTGACAAAACAAGATTTTAAGAAACGTCAACTTCAAGCGATGAAATGTAGCCATAGGAATTCTTTAACTGACCCAGATTTTGAAATTTGATTCTTGAAGTCGAAACTACGTTGAAGCTTGAAATTGGGTTACTGGAATGGATTTGTTGGAAGTGGAACTGTGGAACCCAGAACAGGGTGGTGCACTGCAATGAGCAAACTGAATGACACTGAAATGTCTACTCGTTACTTACGGTCTACACAGTACACAATTAGGTAGTACAATGTACATGGCTGACAACAATTAAAACAAGCCATTAAAAACAATAATTTACTCCTGCATTGACAACAAATTCTAAACCATTGATCTTTGTTAATCTAACGGTTATAGGGTGATTCTGGAGGTTTAAGTTCGCAAGCAGAGCGCTCTATGCATTTCATTCCGGAATGCAACTACAACCATACATCAAATGTTCATCGAATGGTTGAGTAATTTATGATATAAATAATAAACATAAAACATGTGTTTTAAATTTTCTTTAAAGTTTAATGCGCTAGGATTGACATCAAATCCAAGGGCCGGAAACTTAACATTTCAAAGGCCTTAATAAAATGAATAAAAATGTCACATTAATAGCACATTGCACAACCATTAATAGCACTTAACTTGCAAAGGACTTAATAAAATGAATTACAATGTCACATTAATAGCACAACCATTTATTTTATTACAACTGAATTACAATGTCACTTATTACATAGTACAAATACAAATGGAAGCACAAGCGCCAAGCTTTTGCTGGACCGTTGGTGAAAAGTTGAAAATGTAAATGTGATACATGTATCTTTGAAAATAAATGGAACTTGTTGGGTCAACCATGAGCTCTGAAAATAAACACATGGGACTTGTCAAGTCAGCCATACCCTCGTTGCTCTGAAAATAAATGCATGGGGAAAGGGGGCCAAATCAAACTAGGGAAATGGGAGCTGTGAAGACACAAACTGTACTTAGCCCCTTTCAGAACCAGACTGATGCAAAAGATGAGGGATTGTAAAATTTCTCCCATGCAGAAGATGAGCACTAAAAATAAATGCATGGGGCTTGCTTGGTAGGCCATGGTGTCTAAAAATAAATTCAAGGAACTCGCCTAGCCAACCATGTTGGGGAAATGGGAGCTGTGAAGATACAAATTGTGCTTATCCCCTTTGAGAACCAGAGTCATGCAGACAATGAGGGGAAGTAAAATTGCTCCCATCTTCTACTTGCAGCCTCCATGTATTGGGATAACACTTATGTCCATCAGAGCTCCTCATCCTGGTTCAAAACCTGTCTGAGAAGTCAGGTGAACCAAATCAACGTCTTTCCAATTCCACCCATTTTGAACTTGAAGGATATTGGTCTTTTACTCTGTAAGTACATAACTGGAGGTAGGAGAATTTAGAGCATCCCCAATAATACTCAATCATCTTCTTCCTAAATCCTTATTAAGTTATTAACCCTACAAAATGAAGACCCTTATGACAATTAAACGAATGATTTTAGTTGTGCTCACTATCCTTATTTATGGGCCAAAAGTGCCACTACTATCCTGGTACCTTGTACACCTCACACATTTCACGTGTGAGCTCTAAGGTTGTGTATAATTACTACTGACTACTTATTAATAATTGTGATTCACGCAGCCGCAAACCAAAAATCCAACTTAATTGGTACCTCAAGCTGGCTACATGCAAAGTTGCAAACTGTAGCTCAAGCTAACAAGCTATCAATTGTCAAAATCGGTAGTGCCTCGCAAGCTGTCGATTGTCAAAATCACTGGATTATTGACATCATCATCTATGATTCTATAGTACATTATGCAGTTTTCAATATAAAACTATCCAATCAATCACTCTGGCTATTCATATGGTATTAATCCACATCGTCGCCCAGTACCACAGCCAAATTGAGAATTTTAATAGAATAAATGAAAGGTAGAGTACTTCGCTACATTGAAAAGAGAGAATTAAATGTCTCATTTTACCTTAATGATTATCAATGTCCTAGCTAATAAGTCACAATAAATTTTTCTCACTTATGATCGGAACTATATGTTGATTTCTGAAACCAATCATTAATAAAATCTCAACCATTGATTTCTAAAAATCTAACAGTTCTAGTGTAATTCCGGAGGTTTCAATTTGCATATCTAGTGCTTGAGAGATATACTACTAGAATGCAACTATAGATGTCCATCAAAAATTCATCCAACGGTCATGGTCCATAATGTCGCGTGGTCGCTGAAACTTGCAACCTTAGAACCAAAGTTTGAAGTTTTGAAGTTTTCAAAACCTCCGACCCATTGACTACAAAGATGATCAAGAAAGACTTGCAACTAAGGTTAGGAAAATTTGCACTGACACTTCGGCACTGCATTTTTTTTAGTTTTATATTATGTTTAAATCGCCAATGTTTTTTTCTTAATCATTTGAAAATAGGTTTAATTCGCCAATGAATTTTATTTTTTAGTTTGAAAAAAAGTTTTAATCACCAACAAAAATATTTTTTCTAGTTTGAAAATAGGTTTAATTCGCCAATCGAAATATTTTATGGGTTTCTTTGCATTTCACCAGGATTTTCCACAGACTTCTAGCGATTAGAAAAGATTCGCCAATGGACTTTTTTTCTTCACAAAAACCGAAAAAAATTGCCACTATAATTAATATGTGTATCAAGAAGTATACAAGATTCGCCAGGATTTTACACCTTCATCGAGGGGGGGTTTCTTAAATTTTTCCCTGATAAGCAACATGAACTACAAAGTTTGAACTGAACATTCTCTCAAATCAAATATACCTTGAAAATATATTGATCTACATGAACTATTGTGGATGTCCATGCCTTTGGTAGTCTTCTACCCCCTAGTTCCCCATAAGAGAGGAACCTTAAGCTTATTCCATTCCCTTCTCATTTTTGTGTCCCACTCCATAAATCTTGTTAGTTAGGATTTATATCTATTGCTCTATTGTTTGCAACCTCCATGATTGCCGCTTCTAGCTTGTTACAAAAGGAAGATGAACCCATCTCTTTCCCTTAGAAGATCTACCTATTTTGTTCTTTCCACACCTCCTAGAGAAGCATGGAGGGGCTTATCACCCATATATTTGAAAACATGGTGGTAGTGTTTATTATTAGCCATGACTGAAATAATCACTAGCATGCATAGCAATTACTAGCATTCATTAGTGAATGGGAAACCAAGCAACAAATGATTCATAGATTCCTCTTCACTTTTACATAGCCTACATCTTAAAGGGCCCTCATACCCTAACCTCTTGAACGTGTTAGTAGTTTGAATTTTTTTTTGCATCGCTACCCAAGTGAGCATTCTATCTTTGGGAAGGAATTGTTTGTCCCAACAAAGATTTATTGGAATCTTGGTTGTAGTTTCCTCAACTTTGGCAAGAAATTTAAAGCCATCCTTTGCAATATAGTTTCCATTGTTCGAACCAACCCACACCATTCTGTCACAACCCCTTTTTTTGTGAATAATTCTATCCTTTACTGCCACCTTGAAGATAATTTTTGTATCCTCTGATAACCCCAACTCCCCTACGTCTCTCTAGTTCCAATAAGCCACCCCATTCTTTACTAATTCTTGTAAATAGCCTCACACATTACAACCCCATATTTGGCAAGTTAAGGCCTTAATCTGATCCAATTCTACGTTTTCCCCTAATTGCTTGTACCCACCCCATGAGTCCTCCCAAAATAGGGTTATTTTACCATCATTAATATTCCATGTTAGATACTCAATTATGAGTGGTTTGTATTGAGTTATGATGTTCCAAATTTTGGAACGTTTAGAGACTGAATCACTTATCAATATGATCAAACCACCTTCATCTAAGTACTTTCCCCTCAATATCTTAACCCATTTTGAGTTTGAAGTTAGTGAAAATTTTCCAAACCAACTTGGCACCTAATGCTTTATTTTTCCTTAGTAAGTTTTTAGTCCCCACACTCCCTTACCAGAAAAACCAATGTATTTGTTGATTGATTTTCTTGCTTGCATAGTAGGAAGGGCAAGACAAGACATCAGGTATATAGGTAGTACACAAATGAATTCCTTTAATAATGTAATCCTACCTACCTACGAGATCCATCTTCCCTCCCAAGAAGATAATTTTTCTACCACTTTTTGACCCAGTGGATCCCAAACCTTCCCAGGGAATACCCCAGTAGCCAACAATAAACCCAAATATTTGAATGGGAGATTTCCCTTTATAAAGTTTAATGTTATTAAAATCTAAAATTCAGCATTTGGTTTGGAGTTAAAAAAGAAAATTTCAAACTTTTCCTTGCTTACCTCTTGGCCTGATGTCATTATGTATAAGTCTAGTATCTCCTTAAAATGTTTCGCCTCTCTTCTCGTGGCAGTACCAAACAACATTGTTTCATCAAAAAATTGTTGGTGTGTAATGGGTTGGATGCTACTTGTGACTTTCACACCTTCCACTCTTCCACCTTCCCTAGCCTTGGAGAAATCCATGCCTAATGATTCCACCATGATTATAAAGAGAAAAGGGGATAAAATGCCTCCTTGCCTCACCCCCCTGGAACATTCGAAGAAGTCTTCTGGAGAATTGTTTATGAGAACTGAATACTTGGGGGTGGTGACACAATTATAGATCTAATCTATCCATTTCTTAAGAAAACCAAAGGACTCCATAAATTTGAATAAAAACCTCCAGTCCACTCTATCGTAGGACTTCTTGATATCCAATTTTAACAACATGCACTTTCACTTTGTTTTTTGAATTGAGTGTATGGCCTCTTATACTATTATTACCCCATCCAATATAGATCTTCCAAGTACAAACCCCGTCTACTCTTCTAAGACACTAGTACCAAAAAAGAAATAAATGACTAAAAAAACTACTAAAAATTGGTCACATGACCATCAGTTTAGTCATGTGACCATTAGTAGTTTATTGCTAGTCATTTATAATGTGACCAAATTTATGACTAAACCAATTTTATTCATTTATTGGTTGTTTTGATTGATCAATTTGGTAGTATATTTGGTCATTAATTTAGTCATTGATTGTTGTTAACTGGTTATTTATTTAGTCATGGTAGTCATTTATTTTAGTCATGGTAGTCATTTATTTTAATTGTAGTCATTTATTTAGTCATTTTAGTCATTTATTTAGTCATTGTAGTCATTTATTTAGTCATTGTAATCATTTATTTTAGTCATGATAGTCATTTATTCAATCATGATAGTCATTTATTTTGTCATGATAGTCATTTATTTGGCTAGTCATTTACAAATCAAATCTAACTTAATTATTCCTCACAAATTTATGCATATAAATTTCAAGTATCATAGATATTCAAATGTTGAGAGAAGCACCATGAAATGAAGACTAAAATGCTTGAACAAATATGATTGATCAGACACAAATAGATCACAAATCAAGAGGAGCCACAACATAATATGTATGAGTGGAGAAAAACCACTCTAAAAATTTACTTCATTAAGCTTCATTGGCAAATCAAAACCTCATTAGTTACATTCAAAAAGGCATAAAAACAAAGAATCACTTTATATCAATGAATTTATTTTCTTGAAAGTTCCATTTGGATTTGAAACTCAAGAACCTTTACTTACACTTGGAACACAATGAATACTATAAAATTTGTTTCTCCTTATTCAAAAAAAGCATTCATCTCAGCTTATGCACTATTAAATAGTGAATTTGTATCAAATTTCCCTTTCTTGTTACCACCATTAATGTCAATGTCAATGTAAAAAATAGAGCCAATTGTGGAGTCTGACACCCTCAATGTCAAACAAGAGAAGATTGTCAATAATAATAACAATAATAGCAATACTATTTTTTTGTTGAGCACATCAAAAGAGGAAGGAAACAAGCTCATGACATCCCCTAATCATATCCAAACTAGAAGAGCTTACTAACTTTCATTTTGTTCTGACAAAAAACAAAACAAAATTGTGAGAGATACATTTAAAATAGTGGTTGTCATATATAACTGAAGCATACTCCTAAATATAGAAAAACTTTAAAGCAAATACAACTATATAACCGGTAAAGCACTATTGTTAGAAATCACACATCAAGTTTTTGCTCTCTCTTAACCTATATATTAGCTATTCATTATTGAAGATTAAACTTAACAAAAATATATTTTACCCCAAGAAAATATTTTGCTTTCAAGTTTCAAATGGTTCTATGATACAAAAATGAAGCTTCCTATGAACTAGGAGATCTCTCCTCATGATCTTTATAGAAAAAAACAAGAAAGGAAAGGAATTTTAGAAATGAAACAGTAATCCCAGATATACAATATTAGAAATATATACACTATGAAACCAAAAAATACTTACATGATACATCCAGTATAAGAGAATACAAAAAATGGCCTTTTAACTCTAACTCATGGACTTTTGTACATACTCAACAACATATGCATGTTCTAATATAACCCCATTAAGGACTTCCTTTTGTATTCTCAACTTGACCTTAATTCTTTTAGAATGGGGCTCGATCCATATGAATTCAACATGCACAATCCTGATATTAAGCCTTTTGATGAAGAAAGTCAAAAGCTCTTTAGATTCTAGCTGAGCTTTGATCTAGGTTTTAGGAGGCTGTAAATAAGAGTTGCATTCATGGTAGTGGAGGATTGTGACATGTTTTTGCAAGCCCTTTGTGATGTCAACTTGGGAACGGATGCAATTCACACACATATTGGGTGCATTGGGTGGCATAGAAATGCCACACATACAACATAGGACTTGACCCATGGTATTTTGGATTGTAAACATGTCAGCAACTGTACCTTCAGTGGCCATTTTTATAGGGGTTTAAATACCAATGAAAAAAAACACTTCAAATGAGGGTTTTTCAAGCTCTTGGCAATCAAGCAAATCAAAAATAACCGTGAGAGGAAATTTCAATCCCAAATTAATATTCTTTAAGAATTTTTGCAAATCAAGATAAAAAAATTGCAAAATAAAAAATATGGATCCATTTTTAAGCTTTTTGTGCAAATCAAAAAAACTATAAAAGAAGATTTTGACTCTAATATTGGGTTCTTTAATCTTTTCTACAATAACCCACATTAGAAAAATTGCTAACAAAAATAAAATCTATGTCAAAGGATTGTTAAGCTTTTGTTTAAAAATTTCTTACCTCTATACCTATCCTTTCAATTCCTTGTGCAACTCGTGAACAAAAAAAGTTGATTAATATTTTAAACCTTTTTCACCTCTAGCAAAAGAAATGATAGAATGTCTTGTAGGGTTTTTGTTGCTTTCCTCATCACAAATCGACATACTTGATGTTCCTTTCGTGCACCTTGGTGTTCGATGCACAGGGGTGTATGACACTTGGCGTCAAATCTGAGTTGGTCTTGAGCCCTTTCACTACATGTGCGCCCAAAATATTTTGGGTTACACAACTATAATCCATTCAAAACTCAACCTTGGCTTGGCTCCATGGTAGCTTTCCCCTTCACTAGTGGCTTCAACTCCATTTTTTGGAGCTTTCTCCACCGCTACTAGTTTTAGCTCCTCCAAACTGGTATTGACCTTTCACTTCTCCAATTTGGCGAGTTGAGCTACAGCCTAAAGGTTTCAACAATGGTTTTAGGGTATGTTTATTAAAATGAAAAAAAATGGCTAATTTTCCCACGCATTAGGGTTAATTTTCCTGCACAAAAAACATTTCGAAATGGATTCACTTTTGTATATTATATTCTCCAACTTTTGTATTATATAAATATTATATAATATAATATTATAATAATAATATAATATAATATAATATAATATAACATAATATTATATTATAATATTATATTATATTATATTATATTATAATGTAATATAATATCATATTATAATATAATATAATATAATATTGTAATATAATATTATATTACATTATATAACACTATATATTATATAATATGTAATATAATATTGTTGGCAAGAGACACTGCACATGCTTTATGGTTTTGTCATTGATGGCAACCCTTGTTAGCTAGGCAATCCGCACATTGCATTTTGTTCATACCGGCAGACAGATTGAAGATCAGTTTTTTTTGTTAAGTTAGAACAGAGCATCTGGTAACTTCATGTTCTTCAATTCATATGCAAATTTTTTGTTGCTATTTTGTGTGGTGGATCTCAAGGGAGTATTGCTCAATGCCTAATCTGTGTTATCTAAAATTCTTGGTGCCTCTATCGATTTGGGTGAAAGTTAGAAGGTTCGGTGAACTAATTTTCTATTCATCAGTATTTGGAGGCCGACCTGGTGAATATGGTGTGTCACGGATATATGGGGAGTTATTTTTTAAATTTTTTTGTGGTCGAGCATCTTAATTTGGGTCATCACTATGTTGTAGCCAACTCTTGTGGTGGCCAACTCTTGTGGAATTGCATTGAATGTTTTGATGATTTAAAGCCAACAGTTCATGAATATTTCTTATTTTGTTGAAGTCATCATAAAGTGATCAAATCTCTTGTAACGGATATATATAAGTGATTGATTATATCATTTTGGTGTGTGTTCGATGTGAGTTGATGTATGTTGTGAATAGCAAAAGATCAGGAAATCGATTAAGCACAATTTCACTTGTGCATTAAGGATTTTTATGAAATGAATTAAGGCAGAGCAAAGCAAAGAGCATAATCATTCTGAGGGTGATGCAGAGCATCCAAAAACAACATCAACAATTTCATTTCAATAGAGTATTTCAATCCCAAACATAATTAGGAGAAGATCAAATATAAACATCAATTTTTCATTTGACTTTCATCATAAATCAACCCAAAACTCATCTACCCTCTCAGCAAAATTCATCAAATTCTTAAGGCTATCAACAAGCCACTCACCATATCAATCTTCATAGCAATTTTATTCCAAACTAGGAAATATGATTACAAGGAAATTCATCATGCATCATGCTAATACCCTCTTCACAGACCTCCAAGATACATAGCTTTGACTGAAAATGAATCATAACATAAAAACCACTGATTTCACAGTCATAGTTCCACTTTACACCTTAGAAACATTATGTTCAAACCAACAAAATAACATACACTCCATTATAAACTTCTCCAAAACATAGAAGAAAATTTTCCAACATATTTCAAACAGTTCCAAGGCACTTTTCATCAGTCACATGATTGTCCCAATAGGAAATCAAGTTCTTGTATACAAACACCATTAGAGCACATTGAACACACATGTCCAAAACATCACTACTTTCAAACTCTGCCTTCTTAACTTTGTCCAGGAATTAATACAAGTTCAATACCATTGTGTAGTCAGTTCCAACACAAATCTATTCACCAATATCACTATTTATGCAAGTTCTCTATTTTGAGCACGCAAACTACTATGTTTCTTTGTAAGTTGACAAACCCTTACTTGGGTAAATCTCTCAACCAAGTGAAAATTCCAACAACCCAAATACATATTTAGAGACCTTTCAATGCCCACTTCAACATAGTAAAAGCTTACAATAGACTATCTTAAAGAAATTATCTGAATCTTCAACTATACACTTAAAAGGGCTACTAGATTAGGCCTATTTTACAAAGAAGGTCACCTTTACACTACTCCAAATCATTTTCAAACTTTAAAAAGTCTTTAGAAAGATTATAAAACTTTGGATTTCAACAATTTTAAGGACTAAAAGGCTTAGAATCAAACTGTTCCACTAAACCCTTGATTTTAGGTGGAAAAGCACAAAAACAGTGAGGGTTTCAAGAATATAACCCTTACACACCTCAAGAAATCCATCCAACCATTGAAACATGCTCCATTATGTCTGAAAATTCTCTTAAAAACATCTCCTTGGACATGCATACATTATTTCTTCAAACCCTTGTTTGTAACCTCCATTCTTGAATGGAAAAACTTAGAATTTTTCCTTGTAACAGCATCACATCTTCATGTTCTTCATTCCCTTGCACTTATCAATCCACAAGTAACATTTACATAATAAAATGACTCTAAACTATCCATCCCATCAACCAACTAACTTACATCAATGGGATGGAGGTTTATTTTTCTAAGAGACTCTCAAAATCACAGTGAGGAGATCATTGCCCCGGTAGAGGGAAAGTTACTTTTGGTTCTTTTGTTTCTTAAAAATTTAACCTCCTAACTATTTGAGATGAAAACTAACTCTTTGTAAACGAGATCACATAGGAATTAGCCTTGAATATTGCTAAACCCTCTGTACAAAATAGAAAGAAAAGAAAAGAGATGTTGCAAACTCAGAAACATGGAATTTTTATTTCAAAATTTGATTACAAGAACACAAACTTCTCTTTTTTATTTCCTTCACATGCTTTTTATAGGTTCCCAAATTGATAACCACCCCTTCAACTACCTTGAACAACCTATTCCCACTTTTTCTTTTCACATTCCTTCCTTTTTTGTTCTTTTTTACATATTTGACAATATTACTAGTTTTGCACTTTTCCTTTCCTTCACCACCTTAAACTTACTCATGACCTTAAATACATTAAATTTAGCCTTTACATGGCTTTGAAACATGAATTTTGACTTGAACATTATAAATTCACATATTATCCTTTTGAAGGCATTCAATGTTCTGGGTGCTTCTGCACCAGAAGGTGAAAAATCTAATTGTTGAGCCTAACCAAATCTGTAATCAAGCATTTGTAGATGCTACTTTCTCAGTTCAAATCCTTGGAAGTATTCCAAACTTTTGTAAGGTAGTGATCCTTTCTTATTTTGAGCAATGAGCTCTAGGCAGTGTGCCTGAATGAAAGTACATTCCCATTTTGTAATTATTCCTTTTGACTATACTCAGATTATATATTGTGGATTGGGAATCCACTGTGGTTTTTCCCCTAACAGGATTTCCACGTAAAAATCCTTGTGTTATGGTGTTTTGGTTGCTTACTTTATGTTTATGCATATTTATTTTGGTTGAATGTTATTAGTACTTTGTTGATCAGATTAATAAAGCTAAAAATTACACAACACTGATTCACCCCCCTCTTAGTGTTGCTTGACTCCAACAATTGGTATCAGAGCTCTAGTCCTCAGAAGAAGTTTAACAACTTGGGGAAGATCTTGGAAAGTGTTTCAATGGATTCAAGAAGTCTTCAACAACAACTTATGGTGGCCCTAGATGATCTTGATCAATCAAAATCTGATGTTTGAGAATTGAAAGAAAATATTCTGAATGCTGAGAGATTCATTGAGTCATTGAAAGATAAAATCAATAAGTCCAGGGAGAAGAGAAATGAACTCTATGATCAGATCAACCAAGATGACAATAAGCACATTGAATATTAACAACTGAGTCATGCCCTAAAGGAAAAGACAAAAGAATGTGAAAAGTTTGCCAGAGAGAATACAGTTCTGAAGCATGAGATGGAATCTATTATGATAAGAATGACTAAGGAGATTGAAGATAGAAAGAAGAATGAAGAAAATCTTTTCCAATCCCTAAAAGAGAAATATGAAGAATGCGGCTGATTTACTGATGGATTCATTCAGTTGGAACAGGAGTTAGAAAAAACCAAACACAATGAGGAAGAACTTGAAAAGCACATTGTTGATCTCAAAGATGAACTTGCTACTGCAAATGAGTACAAGGATAAGTTCAAGGTTAGCTCAGCTAAGCTTGATGAATTGATTAAAGGTCAGAGGACTAATGGTGACAAGCAAGGTCTTGCATATGAAGAAGGTGAAAGCTCTGGATCTGGACAAAGGAATTATGGAAAAAGGAGATTCATACAAGGAAATCAAATGAAAAACACTAGAAGGTATCCGATAAGAAAACCTAATGCTCAGATGTTAAATGGTTATTTATTTGCTTGCAATAAATTTTTTCATATGGCAACTCAATGCAAAAGTAGAATGAATTCAAATGGTCCATCATTCTCTGGTCAATGATTTAACTATAACAAGTATGTTCATAAGTCAAATAAATGCATAAATGTGGTGAACAACTTTCATAGAGATATCAAATGTTATACATGCAATAGATTTGGCCATATTGCTAATCAATGCAAATTGAGAGAAAATTAGTGGAACAACTAGTTTGGACAAAGAAATGTGGTGTGCTACAATTGCAACAAAACTAGTCATATCGCTAGATTCTACAGAGGTTTTCCAATAAATTAAAGAAGAAACATGCAAAAGGATGTAAAAGGAAAAGGGAAGGCTACTACAGATCAAAATAGAAAGCAGCAGAAAGCAAATGAAGAAAGCTTGGGTAAAGAAGAGTCCCTCTGTTGTAGAAAATGAGGCAGCACCAAAATAAGCTTCTGGTAATTCCTCTAGGAATTATTTTTTAGGAATTTAGCCTAGGGGGATCTATCAAGTAAATCTTTCAAACCCACTACTAGTGATTGACACCGAGATGTGGATGAGTTCAGTGATTGCATTGGTGATCCACAGATGTTGAAAAATTGGAGAGAATATTTATGTAGAATTGAAGGTCCATAGAAGAATTATCTTTCACAAGGTATGAAAATAGGGTATCCAAATGAGTTAGGGAAAAAGCATTTATTATGTCCAAAAAGTTAGGTATGCGAGTGATGAAAAGGTCATTTCTATCTTTCATTTGTCACTTTCCACTTTGAGAAGAAGTTTTTGAGCTCTAAAGCAAACTTTGGAAAAATTTCGGAGAATTCAAGTGTGAAGGCAATTTGAAGCTCAAACCCTACTCTGACAAAAAGGTATTTATCGGGATAACTTGTGTTAGCTCTCAAAAACACAGGCGAAATGCCTCAAGAGGTTGCCAATCTCTTGATACATTTCAGGGTAACAAACAAGGCCAAAATATTTAGACCTTCTACTCTTCAGGTGCTGCCAGACCTAGGCGGGTGTACCTACAATAATGAAGTAGACTTGACCTATGTTTATTTCCTAAAACAATTTACCCACACTAGAAAATAGGAGTGGATAAATGAGTTTAAATTTGGTATAAATTGTATAAGCAATATCAAGGCAAAAATAAAAAATGTTCATATGCAAAAAATGAATGAAATTAAACAGTGAAATAAAAGAGACTAGTGCCTTATTGGGTATACAGAGTCAAATGAAAATCTGAAATGAGTTGTAGACACTTAAAAATGACCTAGGCCTGCAAGCTCTATTTTTACCAATTTCGTCCTAACATAATTATGACATTTAATTATGTCCTTGGTCCACATTCGACTATTAATTAAATAATTTATAATTGTTTTAATAATTCATCCTTTTATTCTCATGATTATTAAATAAATACCTTTTATTTATTTATTCAATGCTATTTTAATGTTCAAAGTCTTCATTAATTAAATTAATTTGTTAATTCTAAGTTTAATTACCCTTTTTATCCATTTATTCTCCTCGATTATTAAATAAACAAATTTTATTTATTTATTCAATAAAGGATCACTAATTTCCATACTAAATGAATTCTATGAATTTATTTAATATCAATCATAACTTCAAAACAACAATATTTTTAATTTATATAATTACTCACTAACATTTCCACTGGCTTTAAATGCTTTTATTATTTAAATTGATTTTTTTATTAACTGCCACTTCATTTTTATAAATAATTTGAAAAGATATTTATTATCTCACAAAAAATCCATATTTTGAGTTGATTTAATTCCAAATTGGTAACTTCTTCCCAAAATCAAATAAAGCGAGCAGATTCTTGATTTTTCAAATTTTCTTTTCAGTCCACTTCTTATCTTTCTAATTTTTCAAATCTCATAAATCAGGCAGTCTCTTATCTTCTTGATTTTTGAAAATCTTTATTTCTCTAATTAATTATCTCATCTTTTCTCCACCGCCAATTTGATTTTCTCAAATGACATCTCAACCACTCGTCTAAGGATTTTTCCCTAAGCTTGATTAGAGATTATCAAATTAAATCTCGTCCTCTGATTTTAGGTTTTTGTCAAGAGTCAATCTCGTCCATCCATTCAAAATTATGTTTTCTATAAAATGTCAATTTTTCTCATAATTTAGGGACCACTTCATTATTATAGGCATTATAGTCATTTATCATTTGTTATAGTCATTTATCATTTATCATTGGCATAGGCATAATTTTACTTAAATCCTTCAAAACCTGTATTGTATGTCGTCATAGAATAACAGCTCAACACACCTCGACCAGGGCATCAACTCATAATGCTGCCAGAGGTGCTATGGAGGTGAATCATGGAAGCTTCAACGAATATCTAGTATAATCGTTCTTGTTATTTTCTTTCTTTGTGCTTCATAACTTCTTTGGGTTTCTTAGTCTTTATTGATTTGCTAACCTCTAATTAATCCTGAAATTTACCCATTGATACATGAGTAACTTCTCTCTGGCGGAAATTCAAATTGTTTGGCATATAGGTTCTAAGTTTATAACTACTATAAACATGCAGAAATATGACTACTGAGTTCTTATTAATGATCCAAATGAGATTCCCTAATTACTATGATTGTTTTATAGGATTTAATCTTTCCTTGAAAGACCCAATTTATCCAACCATATAGTTACAGCAAATGTGCACTGATAAACTGAAAATATCCTATTATTGTCAGCTTAAACAATTAGAAAAGACAACCTGGAGAAAACTTCAGTAATTACTTTAATTATCAGCAACAAAACAACTAAAACTTAGAAAAATACTCACCACCTAAATTAACTAATTAAATTTCCATTGTTTTTGTATTTTGATCATAGTTCTAAAATTCAAACATTCTCATATATTGTATTTTTTCGCCACAAAATGGGTTTTGTGAGAATAGTCACATGAACAATCGCCCATTCAGATTCTACATTCTGTAGTTATTATTTCATTCTGCATTTTTCAAAATGTTCACCAGACATCCTCTATGACGTCCTGCAATCACACCGACACTCTGAGTCCTCCCGACAATCAATATATCACATATCGCTATGGAGTCATGCAGTCTAATCGACATTCAGAGTCTCACTGATAGCCTATCTGTATCTTCGCTTCTATTGCCAATTTTTCTTGTAGTTATACTGATGCCTTGAGTCTCCCCAAAGTTTTATCCTTTCGGTCTTAAGTATCATTGTGACTTTTAGGGGTCGAAAAACATTCCTCCGACTACATCATGTTTTGCTGAGATGCTCCCTTCAGTTTGCTTTTTGATCGCCGAAACAAAATGTTTCCTGCCGATGAAACTTCATTCAGCATGACCCTTCGTATATATCCCTGTTGAAGCCAATCTCATTGATGAATACTCCCTCCAAACATTTCACTAAGGCTATACAATCCTGTCGCTGTGACATAGGGGGTCGGTAGGATTCTATGACTTCATATCGATGACATCGACAAAACCCACCCTACCTTATTGGTAAGACCAAATGAACGTTGTGGGACGTTATTCTGATTGCTCCTGTCTCATCGAAATGACATACAGGTGCTTGCTATGACTAATCCCGATGATTGTTGTCTCGTCGATATGTCTCTATGTCTTCGATCGGTAAGACACAAATAGGCTCGATATGACTCATTTCGATGAACTTTATCTTGCCGATAGGATCCTCTGGTCATTGAGACAATGAACTGCATCCTGCCGATATGTGTCTTCAGATGAAATCATATTGATATGACATTCTTGAACTCTTGCCGATAGACTACAAAAGATATATGTTAGTATAAAATGATTTATGGATCGGGGAGACCCTCACCATCTCTTGCTGGTATGATTTATACTTTCAAATGCTTAGGAACAAGTGAATTCTAGGGGACCAACTGATGAAAACCAACTAATGCATGGGAAAAATATTATGCAAAGCGGATTCATGAGCTTATGACATGGACATTTTTGGAAAATCGTGAGCATATACGACTATAAAATTTTCAAAATTTTACAGTCCTAACAGTGGCTCCGTCTAGGGGTGAATGATTGTGAGATCATTGCAAGGATCCAGATTTCAGGGTGAGCAGACCAAACTTTCAAGGTGATGGGCCAGTGAGCAGGATAGAATGAGTGGAAATGGAGATGAACATGACCCTATACTACTGTACATGGAAAGATTTATTTTAAAAGAAGGAATATCAGGATTGTCCATGTACTGGAAATTCTTGTTCCTTTTATTTCCTAAACTACTATGCATGGAAAAGAATTTTTAAGAGGATTGTCAAGAGTTGTCCATGCATTGGAAACCCTTAATCCTCTGTATAGCTCAAGAGAAAAAATGCTTCAAGAATTGCCCATGTACAGGAAACTCCTGTTCTTCACCAGTCATGTTTTGCAGATAATATGAATCTTCACCTTTCTTACCAATAACAACAAAGGGTTCCAGCCACAAAGCTTCAAATTTCCCATGCTTTCCCTTTTCCTGATACCCTACATTCCACATTAATACCAGATCATTTTCTTCGAATTTTCTACTTTTTGCTCTTCTATCAAATAAATACTTCATTTGTGCCTGCAACTTCACATTCTAGTTTTGAGCTACTCTTCTTACTTCATCAAGCTCAGCCAATTGTTCCATTCTGTCCTCCATTTGTTTTTGAATATCTATATCTTCCTGAAGGATGAATTTGTAAATTGGTAACAAATTTTGTAGAGGCATCCTAGCTTGTGTTCCATACACTAATTCAAATGGGGATTTTCCAATCGCCTTTTTTACAGTTATCCTATCAACCCACACAACCAACCTCAATTTTGAATCCCAAGCCTTCTTATTCCCACCTAACATCCTCCTTATGATCTTCAAAATACTTTTGTTGTTGGACTCTACTTGACCATTAGCTTGCACATGGTAAGGAGTTGCATAAGAAACATTGATACCATATGTATTGCAAAAATATTTAAACTCATCAGATCTGAAACACATCCCATTATTTGTAATCAATCTTAATGGTGTACCAAATCTGATAATGATGTTATCCATTAAAAAATTGATTACAACTTTACTTGTTGCTTGCTTGGTTGGGACTGCCTCTACCCATTTAGTGAAGTAATCAGTAGCTACCAATATCCACTTATGTCCTCCACTTGATTTCTCCTGTATTTTCCCAATAAAATTAATTCCCCACTGATGAAAAGGGGCTTCAACCTACATAGGTCTGAGTGGTAAAGCTCCCTAATACTTCATTTTCCCTGAGAACTTTTTACATGCTTCACATCTTCTTATATATGAAAAAGCATCATTAAAAACTTTTGGCCAGTAATAACCTGCCCTGAGAATCTTGTGTACAGTTGTATTTGCATAATAATGGCCTCCACAGACCCTTGCATGCATCTCTCTCAAAACATGCTTGGCCTGTGACTCATCAAGACAAAGCAACAACATCCCATCCCTATTTTTCCAAAATAAATCACCTTCCATAAACACATATTTTGATGCTTGCAGCTTCAAGGTTCTTCTCTAATTATCACTTAATCCTTCAAGGCACTTCATGTATCTGAGGTAATACATGATGTCTATATACCAAGCAGTATGCTCAATACTTGCAATTGCGTTTCCTTCATCTTCTACATTACAAATTTGATTTGCTTCAACATTTGTTTCTGCCATTAACTTGGCCAAACCCTAACCTCTTACTAACTTGGCGATTTGTATTTCCATATCAAATTCTTGAATTTTATTAATCCACCTACATCTCTTTCCAGTTACTTCTGACTATGTCAAAATATCTTTAACAGTTGCATGAGGGACATAAGCAATCACCTTGGCTCCAACAAGATATGTTCTAAAAGCTTTTGTGGCTTTCACCAATGCAAACGCTTGTTTTTCCATTATATCATACTTCAATTCTGACCCCTACGGTGACTTACTAAAGAAAGATATGGGCTGCTCATGACCTTCCTTATGCTTCTGTAACATAACAACAACAAGAGTGTGCATTGAAGCAAATGAAAATATTTGAAAAGGTTTTGCAAAATCTGGAGATATAAGGACATGAGCTTCCTTGATGGCCCTTTTGATGGATATGAAAGCTTTCAATGCCTCTACAGTCCATTCTATCTTTTGTCCCTTCCTTAACATCTTTGATATGGGCTTAACAATTTCAACAAAATTAGATACAAATCTCCTAACAAAATTGATCTGTCCAAAAAATGATTGAATAGCTTTGACAGTCTTAGGAATAGGAATTTTATCTATAGCCTCAACCCTCTTAGGATCTATTCTAATTCTTCCTTTGAAACAATATGTCCTAAGAGTTTTTCCTCTATGACTGCGAAATGACATTTTTTAGGATTCAGACTGATACAATACTCCAAAGCCTTGATAAATATTTTTTCAAGATGTTCTACATGATCTTCAGCCCTTTTTGAATAAGCAGTAAGGTCATCCTGATACACAACCATGATAGCATTAAGCAAATATGCAAATGCTACGTCCATAGCTCTTTGAAAAGTTGCACTTGCATTTGTTAGACCGAATGGAATTCTCACATAAACATACGTTCCCCATGGAGTTGTAAAAGTTTTCCTGTACTGCTCAGATTCTTTAACTTTGACTTGATTATAACTAGAGAACCCATCCATCATAGATAACAGCTCACACCCTATAACTTTGTGTAATACAACTTCCATATTAGGTAGAGGATAATTATCCTTGAGAGACGCCATGTTTAAATTTTTTAAGTCCACACATAATCTGATGTCCCTGTTCTTCCTCATAGGAACCAGGTTCGAAATCCACGTTGAATGCCTAATAGGTTTGATAATACCCCCATCTCTAAGCTTTACCAATTCCTCCTGCATTTTTGGTTCCAATGTTGGGTTAATAGGTCTTTGTCTTTGCCTAAATGGCTTTGCATCTGGCTTCAACAGGATTTCATGTTGAAAAAAATCCTCCCTGTACACTTTGAGATCTTCATAATACCATGCAAACACATGTTTATACTTTCTCAATAATGTAATCAACATTCTTTGAATTTTTTAGCTTATTTTCTTTCCAATGTATACCTTTTTTGGTGCCAGTTCAGTCCCTAAATTAACCTCTTCAATATCCTCTCCTTTGACTGGTATCTGTTTCATGAGGGACCAATCATTTCCATCATACACCCTCTCCAATGCTACTAGTCCTTTGGGAAGCTTATTAGTTTTAAGCTGCAAGACCTCTTTTCCAAATACTATCTGCTTTCCATCTGCTTCTTCTACAAAATCATTAAAATCAATTTCTTGAGCTTCATATTGATCTATACAGTGAAGAAACTTCAATAGGTCAGCATCATCATTAAAAACCTGCCAACTGTATATATTTTCAGGCACATCGGGTCTTGTTTTGAACTCAATTTGAGACACTTCAGCCAATGTGATGTCATCTCTTCTTAGTGCTACACTGGCTAAAAATTCTGCCATTATGTTTTTTGACCTATCAATCCACTCAATGGAGAAAGCATCAAATAACTCAACTGTGTCCCATACAACATTCCTGTATTGCTTTAGCCTCTTGTGTTTTGCTGCATATTTTGACTTAACTTGAGAAACAACTAGCTCAAAATCCCCTAGAACAACTAGCATCTTGATCTTATGTTTTACAGCCATATTCAAACTTGTTAACAAAGCTTCATATTCTACTATGTTTTTTGTACATTCAAATGCTAGAAAGAATGAATATCTAAATGTAACTCCTTCAGGTGAAACAAATACTATTCTAGCTCCATTACCTTTGTGGCTACATGCTCCATTGAAGTAAATTTTCCACATGCCATCACTGTTCTTTACAATATGTTTATCAATTGGATCATTATTGACTAATTCTGGCCGAACTAATTCTATCTTGAAGTTCCCAAGATCCACATCACAGAAGCAATTGACTTGGTTTTGAGGCATGCAATCTACAATTTGATTCATCCTTGGTTCTCTATACAACTTAACTTCCTGGCCATTCACTAGAATTGTTGCATAAGATAAATCAAATTGAACATTTCCCCCAACTGCGGTCGTCCATTGTCTTGACAGAAGCATCCCAAACTATGGAGGAGTATCAATTATAGTTATATCTATACTGTAGGCCATCTGAGGATAAGCAACAAATTTTATTTCAACATCTTTCATAACACCTACTACTGAAACAGGTCGGCTATCCATTGCATAACACTTCCCTTCATTAGTATCCACCCACATGCCTAGCTGTTTCATAACTCCCACTGGCATCATATTGATTGCAGCGCCAGAGTCTATCATGCAATTCCTCAATAGTTTGTTGTTTATAAGCAGTGTGGTGAAAAAAGGTTCAACTTGTGGGGAACTTACCAATATATCATTTAAGCACACTTCAGGGACAATCACTTTCTCTTGCTTGTTAACCGTTTTAGTGGCCATTTGATTTTCATAATTCGCACTTTTCTCATTTCCATTTGATATCAATTGTATTGCATTGTCTTTGTATTCCTTAATTCTCATCATCTCAAGCAGTGGAACAGACATTTTTACCTGAGATAAAGCCTGAGAGAAATCAAATGAAGAACCATCTACCTTAATCGTTTTCTTTTGTTCTAATGTTTCTCCTTTGAACTCTTCCTTTTGGACAATCTTCTGCTCTTCTTTATATGATTCTCTATTCTCCTTCTTCTGGGAAAGCATCCGTTCATATTCATTATGACGTTCGTCTTTTTTTTTCTTCAAAACTCCTAGCATCTTTTCTCTGTCTTTCATAAATATACCCCTCGGGACATTTTCCTTCTCATTCACTGTCCTGTTTCTCAACCAATACTTGCTCTTTGCTCATTTGACTGCAGCAATGGTTAACCTCCTTATTTCCTCTTCAGTAGGTCTTCTTATATTGCATTTTGCAGGTACCTCAGTAGAGTGATATTCTTCATAACTGTCTTCAGAATCAGAAAAAACTTGTTGTTCAACCATGTGGACATTACACCTCTGATTCGAAACATCATACTCACAACCCTCATCTTTTGAAGATGAATATTCCTCCTTAGTAGGGTGAAAAGTACTCAAATTCAAATACACTATGTGATCCTCTCCACTATCACCCACCAACATTCCTTCTTCTTGCATTTCTTGAGCTACAACACAATAATTTGAGGAATGTGGCTTATCACAAGTTTTGCAACAAAGATTATTATTTACCATATATGCACCCTTCTTCCTTAATGGATTAGGTTTTTCCTTGTTCCTAGGTCTATTAATTATAGGTTTTCCATCTTTCCAATTTGTATTATAAGGCATATCATGTAACCTAGGCCTCTCACTTCTATACATGTTCTCCTGTTTGTATTGATAATTATTTACTTGCTAAGGAGCCCTAGGATTATCTCTCCTATTGATCATTCCAACAACCCTCCTATTGTTTTCAATAGTTAATGCTATCTTCTGGGCTTCAGGTAAATCTCTTGGAAACCTATTTCTTAGTTCATACCCTGGTTTTGGATTGAATGCCTTCAAATAGACACTCAATGCTGCAAAGTCTGGCAACTTTGACCCCAGTGGTATTTTATTTTGCAATTTTTTTAATCTCCAGTTAAAATCATAAATTGACTCATTCTTATTTCTCTGAATGCCCACTAATTCATGAAAATTAGCATCTGGTGCACATAGGTTTCCATACTGATCAAGAAATCGATCTTGAAACTCTTGGATAGAATCAACAAAAGTTGTTGGCAAGCTATTGAAACAATCCCTAGCTTCTTCGGTGAGTGACATCATGAACAACCTCATATGTAAGTCTTCATATGGTATATCCAAATCTTGAATAAAAGCATTAAAAATTTTCAAATGATCTTCTGCAGTAATAGCACTACTCCCTGTAAATTTAGGAACAAGACTCCTCCAACTGCTATCCATAGGGTAAGGGTATAATTGAAACCATTTCAAATCAAATTGTCTGATCATTGTTGTATATTGCTGAGGGGGAGGATTATGCACATGTTGATACTGGAACTTTGGATTATTGTATTGTGTATGAAGATATGGCACATATTGCTGACCATGAGGTGGTTGTATATGTATATGTTGTGTTGCAGTATATGGTGGATGGTTTGGTTGCTTGTATTGATTTCCAATATGATTCTGAGGAGCTTTTGGCTTATATGAAGACCCTACCTTATTGTTTCCTTGTTTATGAGGCGGTATATACTTTGGAAGATTAACTGTCCGAGCCTTAATTTGAGCTTCCTGCAATTTCAAATCTTGGATTGCTTTTATCATTTGGATCTTTTCCTATTCAACTTTTGCTCTTTCTACTTCTTGTTTATGAAACTCAAATTGTGCTTCTATTTCTTCACGAGTTGAGAATTCATAATTATCTTGAGGGATTACATGATCAGTAGGCTCACTTTGATTACCCTCCATCCTTTGATCATATTCCTGGTGACATCTAATTCGTTCAGCTTCGAGTTTAGCATCGAACTCTGCCTATTTTTGGGGATTATAAAAAGGATTTTTTTGTTCTTCAAGGGTACAAGGTTTTGCGCTTGAATTATCTCTCCATGTATCATAATGGTCATATGTCTCACAATGTGGTCTTGATGCTTTGTCTTTGTTCATTATGCACATGTCATCCTCTTTCTTCTTACCCTTATCATCCTTATCACCCTTATGTGTCCACTTACTATTACCAGGAGGACATCTAGAAGGACCTCCCTTATATTGGGATCTTCAATCATTCATATTCAATTGATGCAATATTCTTGTCAGAGTCGCCACTCACTTTGTGAAAAGTGAGAAAAATGAAACTATTCTTGATTGTACCCCTAGCGAAATCACTTTTTCTAAAATTTCTCAAATTATGAATCTTTCTTCAATGACTATGTATGATGATCTTCAACCAGATATCTTGCAATAACTCCCCAGCAGAGTCGCCAATTTGTTAGCTTTCAAAAATGTAGGCGAAATACCTCAAGAGGTTTCAAATCTCTTGATACGTTTCAAGGTAACAGACAAGGCCAAAATATTTAGACCTTCTACTCTTCAGGTGCTGCCAGACCTAGGCGAGTGTACATACAATAATGAAGCAGACTTGACCTATGTTTATTTCCTAAAACAATTTACCCACACTAGCAAATAGGAGTGGATAAATGAGTTTAAATTTGGTATAAATTGTATAAGCAATATCAAGGCAAAAATAAAAAAATGTTCATATGCAAAAATGAATGAAATTAAACAGTGAAATAACAGAGACTAGTGCCTTATTGGGTATACGGAGTCAAATGAAAATCTGAAATGAGTAACTTCTCTCTGGCAGAAATTCAAATTGTTTGGCATATAGGTTCTAAGTTATAACTACTATAAACATGTAGAAATATGACTACTGAGTTCTTCTTAATGATCCAAATGAGATTCCCTAATTACTATGATTGTTTTAAAGGATTTAATCTTTCCTTGAAAGACCCAATTTATCCAACCATACAGTTACAACAAATGTGCACTGATAAACTAAAAAATATCCTTGATATTATCAGTTTAAACAATTAGAAAATATCAACCTTGGAGACAACTTCAGCAATACTTTTAATTATCACAAAAAACAACTGAAACCAGAGAAATTCCACCAAATCAGATGAATTCAATTGAAATCTTCATCATTTTTTACATGCATCATAGTCTGAAAATTCAACATTCTGATCTACTGTATTTTCTTTCTTTTTTCTGCTATCAAAAATGGGTTTTATATATCAGCCACATGAACAGTCGCGTCCATTTGCATTTGCATTCTAGGCATTTATTTCATTCGAGCCTTTTCAAACATTCACCAAACATCTACTATGATGTCCTGCAGTCACACCGACACTCCGTGTCCTCCCGACAATCAATATATCACATATCGCTATGGAGTCATGCAGTCTGATCGACGTTCAAAGTCTCATTGATAGCCTATCTGTATCTTTTCTTCTATCACCAAGTTGTCTTGTAGTTATACAGATGCATTGAGTCTCCCCGAAGTTTTATCCTTTCGGTCTTAAGTATCGTTGTGACTTTTAGGGGTTGGCAAACATTCCTCTGAATACATCATGTTTTGCTGAGATTATCCCTTCAGTTTGCTTTTTGATCGTCAAAACAAAATGTTTCCTACTGATGAAACTTCATTCGGCATGACCCTTTGTATATCTCCCCACTGAAGCCAGTCTCACTGATGAATACTCCCTCCAAAATTTTTTCTAAGGATATACAATCCTGTTGTTGTGACATAGGGGGTTAGTAGGACTCCATGACTTCATATCGATGACATCGACAAAACCCACCCTTCCTTATCGGTAAGACCAAATGAACGTTGTAGGACATTACTCTGATTGCTCCTGTCTTGTTGAACTTTCACTTTTATACTTCATCAGAATGATATACAGGTGCTCACTATGACTAATCCCGACGATTGTTGTCTCACCGATATGTCTCTATGTCTTCAATCGGTAAGACACAAATAGGCTCGATATATGACTCATTCCGATGAACTTTATCTTGCCGATAGGATCCTTTGGTCATTGAGACAATGAACTGTGTCCTGCCGATATGTGTCTTCAGATGAAATCATATCAGTATGACATCCCGAACTCTTGCCGATAGACTGCAAAATATATACGTTAGTATAAAATGATTTATGGATCGGGGAGACCCTCACCATCTCTTGCCGATATGATTTATACTTTCAAATGCTTAGGAACAAGTGAATTCTAGGGGACCAAATGATGAAAACCAACTAATGCATAAGAAAAATATTATGCAAAGCATATTCATGAGCTTATGACATGGACATTTTTGGAAAATCGTGAGCATATACGACTATAAAATTTTCAAAATTTTACAGTCCTAACAACTTGCAAACCTATGAATTTGTTGAAATGGCCACTCCACTGGTGGTTAAAGTAAAGGATAAACCCCATCCAAAATTTAAATGGAACCCCTTCAAGTTTGTTGAGACAAGCCCTTAGGTGCATTTTCGTCTATGTCATACGAAGTTTTACACATTGAAGATATTAGGGCATATGTTCATGCTAATATTGAAGAGCTAGGAAGCTGGTAGTTGTTGAATCTATATTCCAAACACATTGTTGGAGAATATTTTCGTGTCAAGCTCAAATTCAAAATCCTAGAGGAGAATAAATTCATGCAGTTTGTGAAATTACCCGTGTTTGATGAAAGTGAATGGGTCTGGTATATCTTGAGTCAAGTCCATGCATAATTTATGTGGTTGAATCAACCTTTCAAGATAACAAAAGAAGCTATAATCGTTGTTATAGGTCTAAATTCTTATATTGGTTTGCCTATTTTGAAGTTAGTAAAGAATCAGACAGTCATAGATTGGATTGGTTTGACATTTGACAAAAGAGCAATGACAATTGATAACATCACCGATGTGGATGTAAAATTTTCCTCGATGGTCATTGGTTATAAGATATATCACTCTAGCAGAGAAAATTATATATCTAGTACTTCCATATATGCAGCTTATCAGATGGTTAGGGAGAATGCAGAGTATGACTTGTGTGAATTGCTTCGAAGTCAGCTTATGGAGACTCTTGCAAAGATAAAGAAAGACAAGAAGAATTCTTTTAAATATGGTAATTTTATACTGTGTTTGTTCTTTTATTTCATGAATGAAGTTTTGGGAGTCGGGAAAGTGGTCTGGCAAAGAGGTGATAAGCTTGTTGGTGTTCAAATTAGAGACATGTTATTCAATTTTGGTGATAGTCAAGCTAGGAAAACTGCAATCTGGGGATATCTCAAGAAATTTCAAAATTAAATGCAAGCAAGGGAAATGATTCCTACTTCTATTGTTGAGAAGTACCAAAACATAATTTGTTTTATGGTGGATATTGATCAAGGCTTAATGGAAGCAGCTGATCCCAGAACCGTTTAGATTATGCAAATGGGATATGATGTTGAGGAAGGACTCTTGGAGCTATATGTGCAACATCTATTGAGTAAACCTTTGGACTCATCTAAAGAAAGGTTTGGAACTTATGTATAAAAGAGCATGCAAGTCTATGATCAATTAAAGAAGCCAAAGATAGTCAAGAAGAGTAAGTGCTAGGACAAAAGAAGAGCATATGAGAAAGAGAATTCTTGTAGACTTATGTCCAGAAATGTCTATTGAGGAGATGAAGTCGCTCCTAAACCAAGCCAAGAAGGAATTTAAAAGCAAAACAAGGGTGAAAAAACTTATGATCAGTGAAACTGTTGTTGATGAAACCAAGAAAATCCTGGAAGCATTTCTGTTAAGGAACAAGATCAATGTTGAAGATGTTGTATCTAATCTAGAAAATGAGGAGGTGAATGTAGATACTAAGGATATTTATAATCCTCCTGATGTGGGTAATACATAAGTACCTATGGAGACTGAAGCTCCTAAGTTTGTATTAACTGAAGGAAAGGAGATGCCAAATGAAGAAGTTGAAGCTCCTAAAGGAAATCAAGAAATAGTTACTGAAGAACCAGAAGGTGAAGAAAAGAAGGCTGAAATCAAGGAAATTCCAGTGGAAGCAAGAGACATTGTAGAGCCAGTGAAGAGATTTTTGGATGAGAAAAAAGAAGATTTTGATCTTGAGTTGGGAGATGCCCCTATTCATTTATCTACTTTGTCCCCAATTCAAAAAATGAAAGTTGCATCGTTTGCACAAGCAAAGGCTAGGGAAGAAATTCTAAAATCCCACATTGAGGATAGTGAATTGTTAAATCCTGCATCTGGTATTCTGGAGAGGATCATGCCCACTCATGTCAAGGATGAATCTGGTTCCTCCTCCGGTGAGCTGAAGAGACTTATAAATTCAGTAAGTACTCATTTTGAGTCACTTGAGAAGTCAGCTTTGGTCAAAATTCAAAAGGAGTTTGATGTCAAAAGGTTCAGTAGTTTGAAAAATATGATACCTAGAGATAAATATTTGTTAGCTACCTATGTGAAGAATGTTCATAATGCTCTATTTGAAGGTGGAAAAGTTTATAATACATGCTTATCTTTGTCAAAACTCACTGAAGAAAATGAGAAGGTTAAGGATCATGAGAAAGAGTTAGATGTTATTTCTGATGGTTTTGATCCTTTAACTATGTTTGTTGGAATGCAAGAAGGTCAAGTTATCTCTTTACTTGACAAAATAAAGAGTCTGAAGCATGAAAATGATAGAATTATGGGAAGATCCTGTGAACTTAGAGATTTAATTGTTCCAAAAATGGAAATTATGTTGAGTGATTTGAAGGAAGCACAAGATGCTTTGGTGGTTAGTGACCCTGCAAACATGGAAATTGTTGAGATGCAATATTATTTGCTTTGTGGTCATATAACTATTCTGGAGAGTCTTAAGAAGTGTTGGGACTCAAGCTTGCACTTGTTGAAAACAAATTTTGCAGACATTTTCAAATTTGTGTAAATTGATGTAGCCTCAAGTTTTTGTTGAGTTTTTGTATGTGAATTCCCTATCTTTTCCATTTATGTCAAAGGGGAAGAGTAGAACAATGAAAAATGTATATTCATCTAAGGGGGGGCTATAGTTTTGAAGATCTTTTTGGATTTTTGGTTAGCAGTGTATTTTTGTTGGTACCGATCCGACACTTAGTCAATTTTTCATTAAGTGTTGCCATCAATGCCAAAGGGGGAGATTTTTGGCAAGAGACACCGCACATGCTTTATTGTGTTGTCATTGATGGCAACCCTTGTTAGCGAGTTGATCCTCACATTGCATTTTGTTCATACTGGCAGAAAAATTGAAGATCAATTTTTTTTTGTTAAGTTAGAACAGAGCATTTGGTAACTTCGTGTTCTTCAATTCATATGCAGATTTTCTATTGCTATTTTGTATTATGGATCTCAAGGGAGTATTGCTCGATGCCTAATCTATGTTATATGAAAATATTGGTGCTTCGTATCGATTTGGGTGAAAGTTAGAAGGTCCGGTGAACTAATTTTCTATTCATCAATATTTGGAGGCCGACTTGGTGAATATGGTATGTCGTAGATATATGGGGAGTTATTGTTTAAATGTTTTTGTGGTCGAGCATCTTAATTTGGGTTGTCACTATGTTGTGGCCAACTCTTGTGGATTTTCATTGAATGTTTTGATGATTTAAAGTTGACAATTCATGAATATTTCTTATTTTGTTGAATCCGACCTAAATCGATCAAATCTCTTTTAGCAGATATATATAAGTGATTGATTATATCATTTTGGTGTGTGTTCGATGTGAGTTGATGTATGTTGTGAATAGTAGAAGATCAAGAAAGTGATTAAGCGCAGTTTCACTTGCCCATTAATGATTTTGTGAAACGAATTAAGGTAGAGTAGAGTGAAGAGCAGAAATAGTTTGAAGGTGCAGAATTTGATTGTTGAGCCTAACTAGAACTTTAATCAAGCATTTGTAGATGCTACTTTCTTAGTTAAAATCCTTGGAATTATTCCAAACTTTTGTAAGGCAGTGAGCCTTTCTCATTTTGAGCAGTGAGCTCTAGGCAATGTGCCTGAATGCAAGTGCATTCCCATTTTGTAATTATTCCTTTTGAGTATACTCAGATTATATATTGTGGATTGGCCATTCTCCATGGTTTTTCCCCTAACAAGGTTTCCACATAAAAATCCTTGTGTTATGGTGTTGTGGTTGCTTACTTTATGTTTATGCATGTTTGTTTTGGTTGAATGTTATCAGTACTTTGTTGGTCAAATTAATAAAGCTAAAAATTGCACAACACTGATTCACCCCCCCTCACAGTGTTGCTTGATTCCAACAAATATATTATATATAATAATAATATATATTATATAATATAAAATACATTATAATATAAATATAATATTTTAATATTAATAATATAATATTATAAATATATAATATATTATATTATATTATAATATATAATATATTATATATAATATAATATATTATATATATTATATTATAATAATATAATGTATTATATATATTATATTATATTATTTTATATGATAATACAACCCACTCCCTTAATTCAAAATATATTTTTTAATTATCCACTTAAAATCATATTGTATAATTTTTATTTGTGACTAATTATTTAGTCATTTTTATTTATGTGACTAATTATTTAGTTGTGTTTTTTACCCAATGATCAACTTAGTCAGTTATGATGATTAAATTAGTCATTTATTTAGTCACCTAGTCATTTATTTTCCAAATTCTACTAGTGTTAGTCATGTGATTAAAACTTTTAGTCACATGACTAAAATTTTTAGTCATGTAGTCATTTATTTGTCAAATTCTACTAGTGAGATTATGCTTCGTAAAACATTTTTCATTCTATTAGCAGCAACCTTGGACAAGATTTAATAGAAAGTCTTACATAATTATATTGGTCTAAATTCATCCAAGGAGGATGGTTTCTCTTTCTTGGGAATTAAAGCAATGAATGTGTTATTTGTTTCCCTTGGTACCTTCACCAAATTTCTTGAATCTTCAATTGCTACAAAAATTTCCTTACCAATGATGTGCCAATATTTTTGGTAGAAAATAGCAGAAAACCCATCAGGCTTGAGGGCCTTATCAGGATGCAGTTGCATTAATGTCATCTTAATCTCCTCTTTTATGAATTCCTTCAATAGATCCTCATTTTGAGCATCAATTATCAATTTGGGAATATTATTCAAGATCTACTGTTGAGCAGCAAGGTTTGACCCCTCCCAATTATTTAACAAATTTTTGTAGAAGTTTTTGAGATAATTTCATCGATATTTTCAAATAAATTACCATTTGTAGCCTTTATCCTTGATATTTTATTTATATTTTGCATTTCTTTGACTGAATTATGAAAATATTGAGGTTTTTTCCCCTTACCTACCCAAGATTCTTTTGATTTGTGCCTCAAAAATATTTCTTCTCTTGCTAAGACCTCTTCATATTTACCTAGTAGGGATGTTTCTAGCAAGTATTTATCTTCATCCATTCCTCTTAACAAAACTTCCTCATTTAGATTCTTTAGGTCTTTCTCCAATCCTTATTTTTCTTCAAAAAAAATTTGAAGCAACATTTCTTCCATACCTTCAACTATTGTTTTACTAACTTCAGCTTTGAAGCCACTCTAAACATTTTGGATCCTTTTGGGATAAACTCTAACCACCATTTTTAGATAAGATTGAAAAATATTTGATCCCACATCCACATGTTTTCAAATTTAAATGGGCAACAAACTGGTCTTTTTTCACCAGTAATTTCTAGACTGATCGGGTAATGATCTGATCTAGATTGAGATAAATTGATACTCTCAAGATCATAAGGGAATGTTCCCAAGTTTCCTTTAAAGAGGAATCTATCCAAATTTTTAGCAATATAGCTAAATCCCCTTCTCATATTTTTCCAAGTTTATGTGTCACTAGACATTTTGATATCCATCAACATATTCCTATCCACAAACTCCTCAAAATCAACCTAAGATTGGAGCCTCCTATTCAAACCCCCTCGCTTGTCCTGCTGATGAAAAATTGCATTGAAATCCCCTCCTATTACCCAATAATCCATCTATGAATTAAGACTAGTAACCTCAATCTGTTGCCAAACTATCCTATATTTCAACACATATCATTAGCCCATACACATTTATGAGAAGAAAAAATAAATTTGAAACTAGAATTCTTACCTTGTAGGCCACCTAATGTTTTTTGGAATCCAACATTTCCACATATATTGACCTTGGATTCCATAGCAAAATCAAACCACTAGAGGCTCCATCCGATCCAACTAAAACTACACCCCAAAAGTTACCCCTCCCCTTGAAGCACTCTACCTTATTTTGTAACAACTTTGATTCTTGCACTAGCATTATGTCGGGTTAGGTCAATTGCAACAAATGTCTAAGTAGGTGGTTTTTGTTAGGGATGTTTAAGCCCCTAACATTCCACAATATGATGTTCATGTTGGCCTGGGAAGGGAGACTCCCTTCCTTGATCTAAGTAAACATGTAAGTTTAGTTTGACCTTTCACCTCCCCATCTTGTGAGTGTTTTTAATAGTTAGTCATCCACCCAAGTTTCTTTCCTTTGTTGCAGTCTAGGGTCTTCCTTTTGAATTTGTGTTGTTTGACCACCAAATTTTTTGGTTCTTCTTGTTTTTCTTCCACAAAAAAATTAGCTACATCCTCTAGATGCTAAGTCACCCACCTCTACCCTCTCCACCTTTAATGAAGCCCCCTCTTCTCCCAACTCTTCCCACACCTCCTCCACATCTTCCTCTAATTTTCCCCTAACTACCACAATTCTCTCAATTCATTCCCCACTTCCATGATTATGGAACCACCATTTAATTCTTCTTCCCCTACTAGGGCTTTTAGCCAATCCTATGGAAAAAAAAATTCACACATCTCCCTAGGCTTCTTGTTCCTTGGATCCATAAACAATTCCCTTACTTCCAATTCTAGATCTTTCCTTTGGGAGATAGACTCATGTTCTGGATTTTGGTTAAACTTTTTTATTTGAGCTTGCACCATATGGGTGCAACTATCATTCTAGTTAACTTTTTCTCCCCTTACAAATTTTTGATTGGATTGAAGACCGGAATGCTCCTTATTGATTTCCATGGATTCCCCTAGACTCCAATCCCCTATTTTCATCCTCCAGCCTTCCCTTTTTCCCTTTTGTACTTTCTAAATTTGACTCAACCTTGTCACTCTGACTACCACCTAGGACCTTCCTTTCCTCAAACCTTAGATCCTCATTTGGATTGTATAAAGGGATAGTTTTTTGTTCCTCGCATCCTTTTCCTATTGCTAGTGGGAATCCACATTCAAAATATTCCCTACTTCTACATTTCAAGCAAAAATACCTCCATTCCTCAATCTCAACAAGTTGTTCCCAAAGGCCTACTTTAGTGGGAAGCTTGAAACTCTTTGGTAGAGGCTTGATGATTATGAGTTTCATCCTCATGAAAAAGGCATAATCTTCCTCACTTGTATCCAAACCTAACACAACCCATAATTTGGTGCTAATTTACCTCAGGTAGTCTTTGTAGTATTCAAGTGGAAAATTATACATACATATCTAAAATTCATCCTCAAATGGAGCCATGACTTTGGGATTGAAATTACTAGACCATGACTCTATGTAGATCAGTTGCCTCCCTATTTGATTGAGTTTCACGTCCCTATCTTCCTTATTTTTGAATTTTTCTATGAAAAAATTTCTTTGATAGAAATGTCATGCCTGTAGCTCTTGGCCAATTTTCTATGATCCAGGCTTTTAAGTCTTTCCTAAATGGGTTTCCATCAATTATACACCCAATTAAATTTGTTTCACGTAAAACTCTCACCTCCTCTTTCACTATCTCTAATACATCAATTGCTATTAGTTTAGCTTGTGTGGATAGAACTCTCCATGTGCCCGTACCCAACTTAGTTTTTCTTTTTTAAACTTTTTTTGTACCTTAGCTTTTGAAGATTGGGAAGGGCATTGCAACTAATTCTACCAACCAACATCGCATCATATGTAGATAAATTATTATTGATTGATACAACATTCGCATTTGCGGTGGGAAGAGGTGGTAGTGGACAAGATTCATACTCATGCCACATATTCCTAAATTAATTTCTCTAGTGTACCTCCTATGATTCTAGATTGGCATCCTTCTATGGGATTGGTTGCATTTGCATGGCCACATTTTTCCTTATTTGCTTCACTGGGAAATATTTCTCCACTTTTGAAGCCCAATCTCCAAGTTATGCATCATGCCTAAACTCCAAGCCATGCACAAGATTTCCTAAATATGCTCCTCATGTGAACCTTGCTCCTCACATAGATTCTACTCCATGTGCTATTTTCACGTAGAATGCAAATATTAGCTATATTAATATATTATATTATTATTAATATATAATATATAATATTATTATATTTCTTACCTATTTTTTAGCTTTTAGCTAAAATCAGGTTTAGTGTTTATTCTTTTGTGTTGTCTGTTTAAAAATTTAAAAGATAAACCATAAGTCTACTAGGTTTAATATGCATGGAAAAGGATTGTCAAATGAAATAGATTACATTTTTTCATTCCAATGTTGCAATTACATCAAATGAGAAAAGAGAATCATATGTATACAAATGTAATATTTTATTGATAATCATGAAGTGTACATGTCCCTCACAAGCCAAGGGACTAACTTTACTTATTCAATGGAAATATGAAAAAAATTATACATGAATAAGTAAAAAACAATGTGCATATAAGAATGGAGACCAATCATTTCTTGAGAATGACTGTTTACAAAGTTTCCCTCTTGCCCTATTGCTACTGCCCCAAGTTGATTGTGTCCTCCCCAGCTCCGTAGTGCTCCTAGCTCCTACATCTAAAAAAACAATGATATTAGAGCGAGGCTCTAAGCAATGAAAGATCTCAATCCTTACATACACACCTACCTATGCATGTATAAACTGATCCATAAGTGCATTAAATAAGCATGCAAACCTTGGATGTACTGGAAAAAAAGGAAGTCATGAAACACATCCAAAATATGCATCTATTTTTCTAACTTGTTTGCTTCATGTGCAAATTTAGGACAAGTTTGGTTATTGTTTTGTTTTAGTTAAATAAAAAATGTGGGGTAAATGTGGCTCCCACGAGGGTAGAGCTCAACATGCTTTGAGAGAAAAAGTAAATTGAGCAACTTGATCAAAGATTTACCTGTTATTAATGCATTAAATCAATATGGAATCACACCAGTTGATCAACTTTCATTATCAAATTCAAAAGATGCATCAAGTTCAATTATGCATCTCTTAAATAATGGGAGAGTAATCCAAAGTATTGTCAGGTCCCTCTCACCTTGACCCTATTGGACAGTAACAATGTCTTTTGACTTTACTAAAGGAAAACGAGCAATGGTTACAAGAGATTACATTACAGATGAAAAATAAATGAAGGGTAGTAAAAATTTTCAACTTCCATGTTCGGTGTCACATAATGATCAACTTACATCTAATTTTCTTGAAGTTGCTCAGACTAAGGATTATCTCCACAAGTGATATGTAGTTGACAATAACTTTATTGATGGAAATGGAGAAGTAGTAAAGTTTCACAACTTACAAAGTGTGACTTTTAATGGACATGAAACATTGTCACCATTGGTTGCACAATCTATTGTTTTGAAACAACGAAATGATAGAAACAACAATTGGGGAAACAAATCATGATAATAGAAAAGGGACAGTCATATTTTATGAACATGCCATTACAAGAAGTCAATGACAACACTAGAACCCTCATATGATGTGATCAAGATACAATTTCTATGCCATAACACAAAGAACAGGGGTCTTCTACTCTCTATTATGGGCCATTAACTTATGTTGATGATTGAGCAGGTTGCCAAATGGTTTCCTCTGGAAATGATTCCTCTAAGCATAGACAGAAAGATTCAAAGAAGAACAATGATATTAAAGATGGCAATAGTCTTATTGATTGAAATAGAGGAGATCATAAAAGTCATCATAGAAACTATCATAAATCATGGGGCTTCAAGGGAACATAGCATAGTCATGAATAAGAGTAGTACCATTAAAGGCTACAGGTTTATCTTTATGTTATCTATGAATTTGAAAAAAAAAATCTACAATGGGTGATAGCATGACTATGGCCATGAAATGGACTGCAATGAGATAAGTAATATAAATGGTTGCTGCCACTGTCACTTTTTTTTTCTCTTTGGAAAGTCATTACTATGTCCTAACAAGTGAATAGCAAGGGGATAGGTGTTAACAATATACCTTCATTTGATAGGTCCTATACTTTTGGTGATCTTATTGACCCAATAAGGCATTGCTTAGAAATCATTTCACATCTCTTTGACAAAATCAAAAGAAGGACAAATATATCCAATTTCAAGAAGAGAAATCAATGACAAGGCACAGTGAAACAAGTAAAGAATTCAAGAAGTCATAGGAGCAGTACAATGGCATTGAATCATCTGACAACCATTTATTATTTGTAGGACAACAATTTCTTGTGTAATAGGTGATAGGGATATCTTTGTTTCAACTAATAAATCTCATGAAATGCCATTCACGCTATAATCTTGCACATGTTTTATCTCATAAAATACAAATTTTGAAAGCATCAATGAGGCAGATGATGGACAAAATGCATTTGAAAATCTGACACAAAATGTAGCTCACAGAAAGGGACCTTTAGAAAATCTATTGCTAATGAATTATATGATATAAAGATGGAGAGGCTCAGCGAAAGCATTTTTTTTTATGAGAAAGATAGTGACAGATCAAAAGCAAAGTTTCACATGCAGTTTGGAAATAAAAGTTTTTAGAAAAGGTATCATGGATGGTCAGGAAGCAATTAATCAGCAAGAGAGTATTGAAAAATGTTTTGAGGGTATTGTGATTTCAAAAGATTTAAGAACTCCTTCAAAAAAGAATAAGAACAAGTCTTCACAGATTCCTCTTACTTGGCCAGTTGATAAGAAAAACACTAAGAAAATGGGGATTCCAATGGAACAAGTTGACATGACAAAGATAAAGAAGTAAATGTACAAGTTTTACTAAGATGCAGGTCTTTCAATGAGGATGAATTAAAGGCCAATGTCCCCCAGGTCATAAATTGCAATGAGCAAAAGATTCAAAGCTTTGGCCTCTAGGGTTTTATTTCCAAACCCTCATGTTTTTGAAGGGAGAACGCACAAAGTAAAACACAAAAGAGCAGTGGAAATATCAAAGGGTAGCATGGTCTTATGGAATGGTCGATAGAGACAACTTTGTTTCAACCAACCACCTTTCATGGAATCTCATTCAATTATACTAAAATCTTGTGCATTTTTACCACAACAAAAGTTGCAGCCAATGGAGCAAGTTTCTTCACAATAGCAACAAACCCACTTGGGGTTTCTTAATCTATCCTCAAAGATGGAGTAAAATAAGCAATTCTCTACCTTATTATCAAGGTGGAGGCTTGAATGATTTATTTTTGCTTAAAAATCAGAGGAAAAGGAGTTGATTTGACTTACCTAGAGCTTTTGCTCATGTTTTTTGCAAACTTTCGAGCATTTTAATGCCCCCCATTCGAGCTTTAGAAGAAAAAAATGACGACTGTGAACAGAGAAGAACACCCATAGAAGGAGCAAAATGAAAGACATGGTCAACAATATGTACATGGCCACAGCCTGTAGGCTAAAAAAATGGCATTCAACTGGTGGTAAAAAGCATAGATTTTGTTTACAAAAACCAGTTACCTCTTTTTTATATGTTTCTCATCAGAAAAATCACCACAAAACCAGTGTCAAGGCCTCCATTTTTCTATATCGACTGAAACCCTGGCGGCTGCATCATGTTCTTAGAATGTTCCATGACAAAATGATGGGCTTGTTCCATTGTTTTAGTGTTTTGATGATTAGGGTTTGGCCCTATTTGAGTGCGATGGAATTTTCTTCCCATGTTTTAAAAAATTGAAACATGTGTTAATGCATGGGGGCCGAAACATATGTTATTGACTTAGGCATTCTATGCCTTAAGTCCCTTTTCCCCCTTATTTCAAATCATTGCCAAGTCCTCAACAATGCAACATGGAGTGTGTTAAGTTACAAAACTGTGATGCCTTTGATTTTTGACCAATAATCATGTGACTTGGAATATGCTTTCCAAGAAATATGGAGGTCAGCCATATTGGCCAAGTGTTTTGAGCTTTTATAATGCCTTTGCAAGCCAATGGGTATTGACCATGTGTGGACAAAAATGTAGAATGAGGTAAGTAGAGATGGTCAAGTGCCTTGGATGCTTTTGAAAGCATTTGGATATGACATTATATGTTGCATTTTATTCCAATGTTTAAAGATATCATGTAAGTGATTTGAAAATCACTTTTATTATGTCTTTTAATGCAAATGTAATGTAATTCAAGGAGATGGTGGGGCCCCTTATTTTATTCTTTGAAATGTAAAATGGCTTGTTAAGTGATGTTTTATGAATCACTTAAACAAGATCATTATCTTTAATGCTTTTTGGAGTCTTGTGTTTTCAAAACACACATATTGCATGAGAGTGTGGGTCAATACTTGTGCGGAGACCAATGATGACTTGCAGACATGAGGGATGTGTGAGAGGCTGTTTTGACTAATTTTAGAGGAAAAGGGGTTGTTTGGAGGCATTTTTGTCACATTTTTAGTGTGACTATTGACTTGGCTTGGCTTTTCTTCACGTGGAGGATTGTTTGGAGGGTTTCTAGAAGGTTCTTTTTGGCTTTTTTGTTGTATCCAACCAGAATCTTCTAGAAGCATTTGTGTGGGGGTTTTTGGTGGGTTTTGCTTAAGTATGTTCAGTTTGAACATTTAGAGGGAGTTCTTTCTTTCCAATAGCAGGATAGCTTTGTTTTGGAGCTATTTTTCATGGAGCAGTATTGTAACTCAGATGGGCCTATTATACATTAAGCACTTTGAATTAATAAAGTAGAGCATTTTTACCTTCTCATTTCATGTTTCTCATGTATGCTATTAATGATTGATCAGTTTGTCTTGTGAAAATCTATCTTTACTTGCAAGCTTGACTCATGTTTATGCATCTATTTAGCAGAAGATTTATGTTTACAAGTTGTAAGTTGTGTTGTTTTAGTAGTGTTGTTAATTGTGAAACCCTATTTTCCTTTTAAAAGCACTGTTTATAGACCTTCTTATAAATTATTTATGTAAACTGCATTGGAAAGTGAGTTGTGTGAGTTAAGCTTTATGATATTAATTTGAATGTGATAGGTTGTTAACAGGTCTAGGTTGTTTTGGTGCATCACCTTAGGTTTTTCTGCATTAGGTTTGTTTTCATGCAAATTCTTACCCTTATCTCAGAGATTAATATTTAGGTTACATCAAAAGGGGAAGCCATCCCTTATCACTGGAGGTCTACTTTCAAACAGGTTACCTACAACCTGAAAGCAGTCCCATGTTAGTCCAAATCTGTTGAGCTCATTTAAAATCTTAGCAAATAGGGTGCAGATTTGGAACCCTAACAATATTAAAATGCTTATGTAATTATATTAGATAATAAAATATTTACAAAAAATAAATTCCAAGAAAGAGAGCTAGAATAGTCAGATCTTAATAGTTCACACAAAACATTAACCTATTGCTAATCAACTTGATAGTACATTTCAATACATATATCTGATGCTATAATTAGCTAGAAATTTACTAAGGGTATATCAATTCAAGGTAGTGATAAAATTACAAAATACTACTCCAAGTTGTAAACAAAGAAATGGAAATATAATTACTTTGAGTAGTTGTTTAACTAGCCAAAATACTATATAAATCTTATCATATACACATGAGCCAAACAATCAAGCGCTTGGAGTAATTCATCCCTCCATGCAAGAAAATCCTATTGAGTTCTCACCCTAGTGCTCAAATGATGTTGTGTCTACATATACCAAAGGATGAATTAGCATAGATGAAGTTGCATTGGTCATGGGGTGATTAGAATGATTTAACATAAATGAAATAACATAATACTTTTCTTTGAATTCGATATCTAGGTTAGTACAAAGTTCATTTGTATTATGTTGAAGTGACCTTAGAAGAATCATATCACACTTGCATTCAAATGCAATTTTCATAGCTTCATAAATGTGGATAAAACCCCTGCTCTTTTTAGGTATTTTCTTGGAAAAATTCCCTTAATGAAGCCCTTTCTTTGAAAATATCATAGTCCTGAACCCTTTCAAAAATGCATTACCCACCATGAAGTGATCCTTAACAACATTGTCTACTATTTCTTCTAGTGCATCTAAAGACTACAATAAATTCAGTAAATTGGACAAGAAAATTGATCAAAACTAAGAGGGTGATGTAGAGAAGGGGTATACAATGATTCAACACACTCAAACAACCACTCACAAGAACCCTTAGTCATTAACCTATTGGTTTTCCTTCTCAAACTACCATTGATCCTTGTAGCCTTTCAAAATGACCTTTTTAACCATAACTTGTGGAGCAAACATGATCTTCAAAATGAAATAATAGTTTGAGATACCCTTTTGGCTCTTATAACACATATCTGAAAATGGGGTATGGTTCCTATTGATGCCAAAAATTGGCAAGGTAGCAGTCTTTATGGGAAACTTAGTTAATGGGGGGACCAATTAAGCTAAACTAAGTGACCTATTTGTAATTGAGGTTTTGGAATAGGAAAATGAAGTAAATATAAAAAATAAAGATCTAAATAAGGTGATGCACCAAGATTTATATGTAAGGCACGATAAATCTATCTTTTGGATGTGATTTAAGGGCTCATTCAACACTCTGCTATGTCCCATAATAACAAAAATCAAAGATGAAAACCTGAACAATTCATTCAATGACATAAAATAATTTCCATATTCATCTACTGAAAAGAAGATTCAAAGACATGATCTAACCAACAAACTTGTATTTAGAATTATAGAAGTTTTGCAAATAAACAATTTAGGATAATAATGGCACAATATAATGTTTTATCAAATAGCTTAAGAAAATAGAGAGGTTGAACAATGGCATACTCTGAGAGTCTTATACAATAATCTAAAAGAAATACAAAAGGCTTGGTGTCTTTTTTTTTATTTTTTTGTATCTTCCGAACTCATTTTTAGAAGGAAGAAGCAATATATATAGCTAAAAAGTCCCATCACTTAGCAGGCCAGTAACAGAAAATATCTTGTATCTCAAGCAATGATTCCTACAACAATGATTTCCTTTTGCTATTGTAACAAAAAAGATTCAGGATATTGAACATGGTCACTCCCCAGCCAGATGCATCCCCTATGAATGATGGGAGTGGTCCCAGAAAAACCCTGTGTAGACAAGTGTCATCCAATCATGTAGTTAGTTAAGACACACAGAAGCATGGGAGGAGCTGGTAGAAGAGAAAAGGAAGCAATCGCCGTGAGGAGCGCCTGGTGAACACGTGGCAATAGCGGATGAAACTCTTCAAAACGGGGCTTGACGGTGTTCAAATAATTGAGGTGCAAGCTAGTACTTAGTAAAAACAAAACCACCTGTAGGGAGCTCAAGGAATTTATGTATCCACAACTTTTGGAAACTAATAGGGTCATTTCACCTGCGGAAAAAGGAACCCAAAATTCTTTCTGGCTTGTAAACCATAACCCCATCCATGGGGCGACAAAGTTAGAGCATAGAGAGAGTGGCCTATAGAGGCAGTCAGTCAACCTTTGATGGTGTCGATGTTTCGTGCAAATTCTCTTGTGCTCCGCTCAGATCGTGCATTTCCTTGTAAGGAAACATCGCAAATATCCCGGCCCCAAACTCAAGCTGGAAGAGCAGCCACGCAATTCGATGAGTGACACCTTCAATATCCACTGCAATAGGGGGTTGGTTGAAGCTCTAGAGATCGAATGTGTCGTATTGCTTCTCTTCAATCTTTGTCGCAATTTTCTCCGTAGTAGACACTGAGTCATCGAGAAGAAACAAGGAGGGTAAACCCATCTAGGTCAACTGGAAGAACCTAGCCCGCATGTTGTTCATGGTTTAGTACAGCTTGGTAGCGCAATTGCTAGCATGGACTATAGCCGAGTGGTAGTGGATGAACCTATTCACTGTTTTGGAAGCAACCTTCCAACCCACAATCCCTTCTTTTACTAATTCTTCATCTGAGACCATATATAGCCTATCCACTAGCTTTTTCACCTCAGGAACCCTCTCCATGATGATTTGTGGGAATTGCTCAATTGCTCCACGAACCTCCCTACCTAATTTTTTTGCCTTCGCCATAAATTGGAGCATTGGCTAAAGTGTCAAGCAGAAGGCCTTGACCTTATCCTAGTATGAAATGTATAACTGTTGAGCCACTGGAAGGAGGTCCGACTAGGTAGAAGGGGCTTGGGGAGCATTCTTCAGAAGGGAAATCTATGCATCCCTTGATTCAACATCTTGTGTTAGTTATGCAATCCTTTTGTTTGTAGACGCAAGTTGTTCTGACAAAGTCCTCCATTCGGTGAGCCATTTTTCTTCAACCTAGTTTTTGTTTGTTGATTTTGTTTCAAGGGAAGACTTTGTCTCCTAGAGTTGATTCTCCAATTGGGCCCTTTGTTGCATTTGTTGCTCAAATTGAGCATGCTGTCGTTCAAACTCCTCACTCTTTTGTTTCATCCCCTGCTCTGCCAAAGCCAACTAGTTTTGATATTCTTGGTTCCTCCGCTGCTGCGTGACAACTAGGTTGGGGTCATGGGATTGGAACTTTGTAAGTTCCTCTCATAGTTTAATCTACTTTTCCTCTATTGCCTACACTTTCTCTAATAAGTATACAATTTTTTCTTCTCTCTTTTTCCCTCACCAGCAATACCTGAACACTTTCTTTTACAATTTTCAAATTTTCTTCCTTCTTCTTTAGCTAGGGACTAGAATTGAGGAAGTTAGTGGTCACCACCTACTATGTTTCTTCCATGAGCTCAACTTTGTCCTATGGTTGGGCTATGCTTAGATCGAGTCCCATGGAAAACATGTTGTAATCATCGAGTTGCATTTACCCGTGTGGGTTGATGACACTCGGGTACATGGTTGCGAAATGTAGTGATTTATGAGCTTCATTGAAAATAGTATACACCTTTGGCTCCATCAGATTTTTGGTATCCTTGACCTTTTGCTTCTAGATTCTGAGAGCCCATGATTCCTTTTTATTATTGCCCTGTTCCATAAATTGGGTCGGCGACTATACTAGCCCACCTACGAAAGGTGCACCAGGAGGTAGGGCGAAAGGGAATGTGAGGGTAGTGGTTCGAGGAATTTTCTTCTTCAGAAGATTGACTGTAAGTGGGGAGAATGGAGGGATATGCCAAAGCCCAGTTTGTGAACCAACAGGAGGACTCATTGGGTGTTGTGGTAATAGCAAGGTCATGGCAGATTCCAATTGCTGGGCGAATAGGGTTGGGGCCAATTTAGTAGTAGCTAGAGAGGTGTTAATGGCAGTCGTGGATGCAAAGGGTGAAGAGATAGAGGATATGGATTGAGTAGCGGCAAAAGGTGTAAGGGTCCACAGAGGTGTCAAGACAAATGGTCTCACCTAGAGAACTAGGAGAAACCTCCTACAACCATTGCAGTAGAAGTAGAAAAAGAAAGGCCAACACTTGCAGTGAGGGGTGTTGCAGACATAGCAAGAGACACTAAAGATTGTTAAGTAAGAGAAGAGGGAGCAAAAGTTACCTGTTTTCTGGATGGTTGCAGTCTTTGGCTCGCCACTGGCTCCTTGCTTATTGCAAGACCTAGGCTTGTTACGGGCTCCTACGAACCCTCTTCTTTAGTTGCATTTATGAGTTGCCTCTTGTTGGGTGGTGAGTCCTCCACTTCAATGGTCTCCAACTGTTTCTACTTAGTTGTTCTTGACCTTCTTGCAGTTCAAGTGCATGTATGCGAGGCTCCTAACCATGATATATTGAACCACACATTTGAAGAGACCTTAACTAGCTACTTCGTTGCCTTTTCTTTTTGCTATGCTAGGGCTGTCTGCACTTCACTTTCCTTCTCCTTTCCTTCCTCTATATGCATTTCAAACTCCTCTTGGTTGACATCTTCATTATCGCTCACAACAAAATTAGTATGTGTGCCATCCCATAATTTATCGAATCTATAATTTTTCTCTATGCTTTGGTAAGGAGCATCATAGCATTGTATTTCTTGTCAGTAGATCCATAAATCCTTAATTCTTTCCTCGCTCTAGTTCTCTTTCCTTGACAACTCACTATAGAGGGCAGCCCCCATTTGGTACTTTTGATTATACTTTGTTAACTGAAGGTAGAATTGAAGCCATGGTGATATGCTATCATTGATAGGAATATAGGCCAAGTCCACCAACAAATCGTCACGCTCCTCCATCGGACTTTGCTGCTTTTCCCAATACGACCAAGGGTTGTGGGTTACCTTGATGAATTCATTACCCAAGTCATTGAAGGGGTTGTAATTCCATTTGTCATTGATCATCACTAACCCTAGATGAGCCAACTTTTCTTCCAGCAGCTTATGCATCTGCTTTTTCACCATAATCACCCACTTGAAGGAAAATCCTCTCTTGCCCCTTCCTCTACAAAATTTATAGTCAATAATGGACATATGCCTAAACATTTCAAGGGCCAATATCCTTTGTGTGACATACTTTGGGAGCTGAAATGGCTCCTCGGTAAAGTTGCACATATGGATGAATGTAAAATACCTCCTAAGGAACCAATCGCATTTAGGAGTGAAGGTATGCATCCACTTTGTCTGGTTGGTAGAAGTTGATAGATACAACCATTTGTATCGAAGTCTTGCAGAATCAGAGTTAAGAAAAACTTTGAAAATGAATAATAGTCATGTGTCACAGAAAGGAGGGGAGTCCATACAGAAACTAAATTTTTGGCTCCTTATCAATAAAAATAGATAATGGTATCATCTTATTGAAGAAGTTGAGATTCTGGTATAAGAACATATGAGCAAGCAAGGAAGGAAACCTGAACTTGCATTGCATCTTGTACTTCCATATTTGGCTCATCATTTCTTGGTAAATGACTCTGGAAAAGTCATACCAGAACAAGGACTTTTTCCTTCACAGCTGAAAACTCAAACCAAGCTGAAATTCTTGCACCCATTCATCTTCGTCCAAGCCACAAACAAACACCATCATAGAAAGTGCATCCTGCATATCCTACTTGAAGGAATTGTGTGCGATTGGAATTTCTGGCAGCTCTTTCAAAAATTCCTTAGGCCTCTGCATTTCCACATTATAAAATTCCAAAGCTTTGCTTCTGCCTTTCCAAAATTTTATCCCATTTTCTGGAGTAAATATCTCCATTCTCTCTACTTTAGAGTGGCTCACTAGGATACATACCATGCTCCAAATAGCATCTTCACCAATGTGGACACTCAACATATGATCTTCGATGGTGTTGGTATCTGGGTTGAAATGTTCAATGGCCTCGTGAACAAGCTCTAGGCAATGATACACAAAGGGGACCATTTATTGTGGAAGGCCGTTGAACCATAGCTTATATGCCATTGTCCCTACGCTATCAACCCTTTTCATTCTTTCACACGCTCCTCCCCTAAGAATCTTAGGGTTCTTTGCGAGGAAGAGGTCATGGATATTATCCCATTCCTCCTTTATTTTTCTTTGGCCCCTATAATTTTTAGGTTTGTCCAAGGCTCGCGTGTGAACCCATTCTAGTTTTTTCAGCATTCCAGGCGATGTGTAAGAGGTGTCATCAAAGATATTGACGATTGGTGCTACTATCATTTCATCATACAAGCTTTGGGCTGCCTCTACTTGCACCTCTGTTTGAGAACTTTCTACCATTTTCCTTTTGTTGCAGATTTCTATTCTGCTCAAATTTTCTACAATTTGCTTCGGCTTTGTCTGCGCTCAATGCTCTTGCTCTAGGTAGCGTACTCAAAAATCTTTTTTTTATGTTATTTTCCTATATGCAATACTTAGTTAATTAATTTCTTGGGTATCCAACAACACTCGCCTTTTAGCATTAAATTTGGCATGTACCACCAACTCTTTACCTTGTGCAAAATGAATTACTTGCCATTTTGAAATGGCCATAATTCATAATGACAATTTGGTAATCATGTTGTACTATGCAATTTCCTTGGAACTTGAGCCGATGATTTGAAGGTACCTTAGGCTTCGAATGCTTTGGAAATTAATATCCCAAAAGGAATAGTTAAATCCAATATGCAATAAGTGCTTGAAAAGATATGAGTTCTACTTTCGAGTTTGAAAAATGCCTACAGAATGACACATCGACATTTAGTTGTGCAGACTACCGCTGATGACTATCACCAGTTGATGCTAATTAATTAGCTCTTATTAAGCTTGCATGCAGCAAACCGTACCTAGCAGACACAACTGGGTGGGAAATTCAAGCAAGCCCTGGTGAGATTTTCAAGTTGGTACTTGATTAGCATCATGCTTATGGTATGCAAATTACCACGCATATCCTAGTCATTTCTATAAATAGGCACTTAGGAAATAGCAAAATCACACTTAGCAATTTTAGCACAATTGATAATAGGCAATTGGCTTAGAATTTAGCGTTAGGCAGCTAAGTAAAATTTGCATAGAGCTAGACTTAGGAAATTTTCAAGAGCTAGGCCTAGGCAATTTGCAGAGAGTTAGGCACCATGAACACTCCCAATTATGCTAGTTTGCAAGAAATCCTAGAGAACTTTCCTCGATGAAATCTCAACTAGGCATCTTAAAAGAATGACTAAGAAATAAACACTCATTGGCCATTGTAGCGATGAAGTGGGTTCTATGGAGGGATTGCATTGAATATGAAGACAAGTATAGAGTTAATACTAACGTATGCTCTCACTTCATCACATCTATGCTTGACATCTAGGTTCCCAAGCCATTGATTCTTTTCCTGGTGCTTGAAATATTTACAAAGAAGTACTTGGGTGGCCTCAGAGAGGTGGTGGCGAATGTTGCATTTGATCTAGGCCTGCCAACAATGAGTGACCTCTAGAAGTACATTGAAGAAGACGCAGTAGTACCATGGGTGTCATTCTTGAGTAGTTTCCGCATCCAGTCACAAGAAGAGCATCATCAAAGGGTAACCTATGCCTGCCACTTCTTGTTTCGCTTGTACAATGTGGTGCCTTTCTACAACATCAACTAGTACACCGACTTTAGGAACCTGGTGTTCCCCCCACCGCTCGCCATTGCTCCTACGAATGATGTTGTTGGTCCTGCTGATGAAGTAATTCCAGACACTGTTGGCGATGCCTCCCTTGCCACTACTTGTGATTAGAAATTTTATGCTTTGAGAAATCATCTTTTTGTTAGTACATTTTGTATATATGCTTGAAAAAGGCTTTACCGTAGATATATATGAAGAAGATACAAAATATATATAGATGTACTCTAAAAGCATGGCCTCTAAGCCATTTTGACAATGTACTTATCAAAGCATATATATATAATGAATATACTACTTATATTAAAATTTTGTCTCCTTTTTCTAGCGGTTCTACAATATGGGTTATCGTTTTTTCTCCTACACCTATGTGTTCATTTTAATTTTGCATATGGGTGTCATTTTTCTCTGCTTCACGAGTTGCAAGTTAGTTCTCTTTGTCCTTCGCAATAATGGGTTTCATGTGTTTTTGCTTTCTCGTACTATGGATGAAAATTATTGAAAGACCGTCCGATAAAAAACGAGAGGGAAAATAATTACACTACTCACATATTTACACTGGTGGAATAATTGAAAAACTTAATTGAACAATTTTAGGTGGATTCTATTAACAAGAATCCCCAATCCTTCTTTCTCCATGTTTTCTAATTTGCATGCATTGTGTTGCTTGCATTGAATTATTTTGAAAGGGCCTTCCCAGAGGCTGTCGAACTTTTTGTGTTGGCCTAGCTTTGCAGCCCTTTTGTTGAATTTTAGCACTAGGTCCTTGCACTTTAGACCTTGGTCTAAGGCTTTCTTGTCAAACCATCTCTTAACCACTTGTTGGCGGTTAGACATGGCTATCAGGGCCTTTTCCCTTTTTTCTTGCACTTCCAGTAACTCAGCCAGCTAAACTTCCATGGTGTCATTTTTTTCTACCTCGAGAGATTTGAGAAATTGTAGCGCTGGAATCTCCATAGAGATAGGAAATAGCGCTTCTTTTCCATACACTAGCTCATATGGCGAAGTATTGAGGACTTTCTTGGGAGTTATGTGGTCAGCCCATAACGTTGCCTAAAGGTTCTTATGCCATTCTCTTTGGTGTTTTGACCCGATTCTTTTGATGAGTCAGAATAAATTTTTGTTAGTCGACTCAGCTAGGTCATTTCCCTATGGGTAGTAATTTGATGACATTTTCAAGAATATCCATGCATAAATGCAAATTGACATACCTTAGAGCCTAGGAAAGCTTTGGTGTTGTCAAGGATGATGGTTTTGGAAGGGTTGAATCTTGTCACCAATTCCTCAAGGAAGTCCACTATCTCCGCCTATGTCACATTCTTCAAGGGCATGGCTTCGTCCACCTAGTAAAGTAGTTCGTGGCTATTAGAATCCATTTGTGTCTAGTGTTGGAGGCAGGATTCATCATTCTGATGAAATCAAGGCCCCATTGTGCAAATGGCTCATCAACCATTATCGGATTGAGAGGCATCGTGGAATTTTTCCTTCTCCCTGTGAAGAATTGGTATTCCTTGTAGGCTTTTACCAAGGAGTATGAGTTGTTGAATAGCATAGGCCATAGTTACCCAGTGCATATGATTTTGATGGTTATGGTCTTCACAGAGAAGTGTCTACCCATGGGACTACTATGGAAAGTGTCGAGAATCATCTTCACTTTCTCCATGGTGACAAACTGCAATAGAACGTCGTTGAAGTTCCTTTTGAAAATTACCCCTTCGATGAGTGCATATTTTCTATTATGTAGTCTGTAAAATCTTCTCTTTTGAGAAGGAAGGCCTGATCGGTATTTTTTTGTATGCATAAATTTCATTATTTTCACTAGCCAGTAGCCTTCAGATTCAAAATTATTGGTTAGAACCAACTCTTGTTACTCTTCTCTGGATGTCACTTCTTTGTTGTGTGCCAAATATTCGCACAATCCTCTTCCTCAGACAATCTTTGTAGGCTTTACCTCAATGTTGTATTCAAGGATCTTAGTGATCCAATTGGCCCTCTTCGATGATTTCTCCTTCCATGATGTATTCGCACACACTAGAATGTGTGATAAAAAAAATCACCTTATTGCAAGATATTAGGTGTCAGAACTTCTTGAGTCCCTTAACAATAGCAAATTCTTGCCTCTCGAAGAAGTTGTAGTTCGTCTCATATTCCTTTAGGGTCCGGGAGTGAAATGCTGTTGGATTTCCTCCCTTTCCTTCATCATCTTTCTAAGTTAAGATAGTAGTGATGCTTGATTTACTACTGAATACATACATTATGAAGTCCTTCGATAGGTCTAGATTGACGAACACATGAGTTGAGGAAATAACATCCGTAACCTTCTCGAAGGCTTCTCTAGCTTCTTTGATCCATTTGAATAATTGATCCTTTTTTAGCATCAGGGTGATTGGTCTAATTAATCCTACAAAATCTGAAATGAATTTGCTCACAAAATTTACCTTCCCTAAGAAAGATTGGACTCCTTTTTTGTTGACCGGTAGAGGAAGCTCTTTGATCACTTTCACCCGCTTGGGATAAATCGCAATTCCTTCCTTGGACACTACATTTCCTAATAATTTTCCTTGTAGTACTCTGAAGACACATGTTTTCGGGTTTAGGGATACCCCAAACTAATGGTATTTTTTGAAAACCATCTCAACGTGATCGAAGTGATCATCCTTATGTTTAGAGAATACAGTCAGATCATCCAAATAGATTAGGATAATCTTGTTGATAAATTCACTAAAAGTGATATCCATTGCCCGTTGGAAAGTGGTTCCCGCATTTGAGAGGCCGAAAGGCATTTTAGCATATGCGAACGTTCCCCACTTAGTAGTGAACGTTGTTTTGTGTCAGTCCTCCTCTTTGACTTGGATCTGGTTGTAACCGGAGAAGCCATCTAGCAAAGGAAACATTTCTGACCCTACCACTATTTGCAAGATTGACTCCATAGAAGGCAGTGGATAGTGGTCCTTTAAGGATGTTATGTTCAGGTCCTAGAAGTCAACACATAGGCGAATATCTCTGTTATTCTTTCAAACTAGAACCAAGTTGGATACCCATGTGTTGTGCTTGATCAAGAAGACGATCTAAGACTGAATTACCTTTGTTAGCTCTTGCGCCATCAAGGCTTCGATCTTCAGATTCACTGGCCTCTATTTTTGGCGGACTGGTTTCACACCTTTTGTTAGCTCTATTGTATGCTAGATGATTTCAAGATTGTATCCCTTGAGGTCATTATATGACCAAGCCACCACTCCTTCATACTTCTCATAGAAGTTGATGAGCCTTTTTTATCATGATGCAGAACGTTCTTCCTAACTTTGAGCTTTCTTCCATCTCTGACCTGAAGGTCCGCATAGTCACTTTTGTCTGCTACAATATTCCTTTTATTATTTCTTGCATTGTCACAATCGAACAAGTTTTTGAGAGTGGCTAGTCCCTTCAGAAGCTTATTATAACTTAGCTGAATGATTTTTTCATCATAGGCCTTGGTAATCTTCAGTTGGAGTTGGTCGAAAAACTCTCCTAACTATTGGATGAGTGAGATGATGTGCTCATCACTATCAAATACCTGCCAACTCTAATCATTATTTGGAATTTCCAGTCAGACTATCACTCGTACAAAGTGTTTGTTATGAATTAGGTTGGAGACAGGGTCAAACTGATATCCAACTGCAACCATGCAATCTACATCACTATTTTGTTCTCAGGGCACTGTCTAGATGTTGAAGGCTTCAAAACCTTTGATCAGGTCCCAAACTCTATTCCTATAGGACTACATGCAAATATTCTTTGCATCAGAGACCCCTCAGACTTGGTTGACTACTATTTTGGAATCTTTGAATACCATTAATTGCTTGATGCCCATCCATTCTACTAGGCTTAGACCTTGCACTAGGCCTTCATACTTGGATTCATTGTTCAAACAAGAAAACTAGAAGTGGAAAGACTGGAGTGTCTTTTCATTTTGTGAGGATGTCAAACATATCCTGGCTCTTGTGCTAACTTTGCATCTTGCTCCATCAAAGTGCAACGTCCATAGCTCTAAAGCTTGGTTACTTTCAAGTTCCTTCACGACCTTCAGAAGCACTTAATCTTCATCGTAGATGACATAGGTGCCTAACCCAGTAGCATGATAGTTGTCAAAAGGATCAACATCTATATATTTTCTCAAGAGAACTTTTTCTTGATTGGTTCGATCTCTGGTCACTTTTTCATCCTCTAGTAACTCGGTGCAATACATTTCCTCCTTGGTAAAAGAGTTATGAGTAGCCTCAAATTTGATCATGGCTTCATCGGCCATATGTTCTGAATGCAGAGCTTTGGACACTATTTTCATTTTAGCTCCATGCTTGGTCCTTAGGATAAAGTGTGACTAGTCCAGAGAAAGATATTCACCTATATTTGAAGTGAATTCCTAGGATAGGTAGAGACCAAACATGGGGGGAATGTCTATGATCATAGTAGCTTGCAGAACGGTGATGTTAGGGCAGGAGAATAGAGTCAAGGGGAGGTCTTTGATGACACCTACGGTTTTGAATTTTTTCCCATCAAGCTGCATAACCCCCCTTTTTAAAGGTTCATAGCTAAGTCCTAAGGCTTCAACTATCAGTTTGGGCATGACTATAGTGCTAGCACCAGAGTCAATCATGGCATTGTGTAATAATTTCTCTCCTACAATAAGAGTTAGGAAGAAATGTTTCAGTTTCAGCTTATCTTTAACCTTAGTAGAGACTTCCTCTGTGATATTCATGAGAAATTTGGTAAGAGGTGATGGGTCAACAACCTTTCCCTTGAGCGATTGCTCCGTCAGCTCAATGATTGGATCCTCCCTAAGAGCCTTTTGTAGCAATGTGTTATATTCCAGAATAGCTAAGATATCCCAAAGAGATACATTAGCAGATGATTTTTTCAATTGTTCCACCACATTAAATGGTGGTAGATTTGGAAGCTTCTGCTCCTTAGCTCTGGTTACAACAATTTCCCTTCGCAACTGACAATGTTGTGCTGGGACTGTAGAGGTACTGGGTGTCTAGTCGAAAGCAATTTTGGGCTATGGACTAACTATTTACAAGATGACTAGTTCACCCATGCATATCCTCCTTGAGCAAGTGTTGTAATTGAACTACACTTGTGTGGTTTTTGATGTGGATGCATTGTTGGAAAACACCGCCTCTTGTTCTTCCATCCATGAGAAGAGCGCGTGATCGAGAGCAATATCAGTTTCTTGCTCCAAGGACATCCCTTGCATTTGTGTAGTGAGTACCATGTTTTCTATTTGTGGAGAGGCATATACATAGCCTCCATGGTCCATTGTTGCACCTTGGCTATGTTTTTTTGACACTTTTTGTTGTAGATTACTGCATGGGAAATTTTGAGGCATATGTGCATCGCCACAGGGGAAGCACCATGGATTGATATCTTCAACAAGATTATTTTTCCCTGCTATCAACTCTTTGCTTGAGCTTGGGTTAGCACTTTGCAATGGAGTAGGTACTAGCACTATCTAATTAGTTGTTTGAACTTGTAGATTTGTGTGAGCACCTCCTTGGAACTAGTTTTGTTGGTAGGAAGATCTTTAGCCTTGATAATTTTGATAGGTCAACTTCAGAGGCACAGATTGATTCCACTTGATAGTAGTTATTTCGTTGTCCATAGCCCACAACATTTCCTTGACGTCGCTTATCTCATCCTTCGAAGAGTCAGATGTGGAAGCCACATTCTATGGTGCGATGGAATATGTGTACATGGATTGAGGAGGACTGGGCACGCTAGTAGATGGAATCCCCTGGGCAGGAATTGATATCTCAAGGAACATAGGCATGATGGGCCAAGGCGGCAACTTTCCAGCATCTATGAAATTGTTCTTCACTTTGACTACGATGCTATATGTGCTTGGTAGAGTGGTTTTTCTAAGAGACTGGATCATCATTGAGATGTCAACGTTGATGAATTTTAAGTAAAACATGAATGCCAAGTCACCGGCAGGCGGATAGCAAAATTCTTTGCCAAGTTATATGGATCTGAGCATTGAAGTCATTCATGGCTTCATATGGGGCCTACTTTATGATTTCTAGATGATGATATTGTGAGGACCTATCTCCATCATTTGAGAATATTTCATAGAAAAGGTCTTCAAGTTGATCCCAAGTAGCAATGGTATTAGCTTGCAACATGCGGTACCAATCCAGTGCCTTATCTCTAAAAGAGGCTGCAAGCAATCTTAGCGCTATAGTTTAGTCTATAGCTCTATGTATCAGACACACGTCTACCACATCTTGCAAATGTTCGGATGGTGTTCTTGAGCCATCTCCAGTGAACTTACATATAGCTTTTAAAGTGAAAATTGAAATAGGGGCCCAAATGGCAGGTGCTACTAGTGCTACAAGAGGACTTTTGGCATCCCATGCCACATAATTTATTTTAGTAACTGGAAACATGGCTAGTGAAATGGGTAGGGGAAGTGGAACATTCACTATATGGGTCGTGGCTTGTACTGTTCCTAGTGGTGGCACTAACAAACCAGGGTTATTTGTTGTTTGGGATCTAGTAACAGGTCAAAGGCTCATACACCCTCTTTAAATTTAGGTTCATTTAAACAGTCCCGGTAGGCATGCCAGAAAAAAGAAACCGTTGATGCCAAAAATTGGCAAGGTAATAGCCTTTATGGAAAAATCAGTTAATGGGGGGACCAATTGTGCTAAACTGAGTGACCTCCGGGTTTTTAACGAAGTTGGATTCTTCTATAATTGGGGTTTTGGAATGGGAAAAGGAAGAAAATATAAAAAATAAAGATCGAACTAAGGCGATGCACCAAGATTTATATGTAAGGCACGATAAATATATCTTTTGGATGCGATTTAAGGGCCCATTTAGCAATCTACTATGTCCTAGCATAACAAGAATCAAAGATGAAAACCTAAACAATTCATTCAATGACATAAAATAATTCCCATATTCATCTACTGAAAAGAAGAGTCAAAGACATGATCTAACTAGCAAAATTGTATTTAGAATTATAGAAGTTCTACAGTAAACAATTCAGGATAGCAATGGTGTATAATGTTTTATCAAATAGCTTAAGAAAATAGAGAGGCCGAACAATGACACAGTCTGAGAGTCTTATACAATAATCTAAAAGCAATACAAAAGGCCTGGTGTCTTTTCTTTAATTTTTTTGTATCTTTCAAACTCATTTTCGAAAGGAAGAAGTAATATATATAGCTAAAAATCCCACCACTTGACAAGCTAGTAATAGAAAAGATCTTGTATCTCGAGCAATGATGCCTACAACAATGATTTCCTTTGGTTGTTGTAACAGAAAAGATTCAGGCCATTGAACATGGTCACTCCCCAGCCAGATGCATTCCCTGCGAATGATGGCAATGGTCCCAGAAAAACCCTATGTAGACAAGTGTCATCCAATCATGCAGTTAGTTAAGACATGCGACAACATGGCAGGAGCCAGTAGAAGAGTGAAGGAAGCAATCACTGCAAGGAGTGCCTGGCGGACACGTGGCAACAATGGATGAAACTCTTCAAAAAGGGGCCTGATGATGTTCAAATAATTGAGGTGAGGTCCAATACTTAGAAAAAACAAAACCACCTATAGGGAGCTAGAGGAATTTATGTATCCATAGTTACTTTGTATGGAATGGGCCAAATTTTTATTGTCCCCTTTCTATTAGGCCTAATTGAGTAACTAGGCTTGGCACCATCTAAGTTTCAACTTCAACAGACGTCCACTTCTATTCATACACCTTCAACACCTCTCATAAGGTCTCAAAAACCTATTCTTTTCCCCCCAAACAACCTACAATGTCTTTTCTAACATAAGCCCCTAAGCCACTAGGGTTTGACTGCCAACAAGGCTCAAATACACCAAATTTTCATTAAATGCTCCTCCACACGTGCAAACCCAGGACTATAGACCTATCTTCTAATTGTAATATAGTAGGTGTAGGTCTGAGCTCCATTCATTATAATAGCTTCATGGTTTCCTTGGTTATTAGATTAATATCTTCTCATAGGTCAATTAAAGTATTCTTGATGAGAGTTCCATTGATTTTGACATCCACAATAGGGATCATAGGTTCTGCATACTTGGGGAAAACTATATCTTCTATCATAATATCTACAAGTCCTAGAAAACATGCATAGTTTGAGGGTCCTTATGTTGCCTACATAGATATTTGAGGCATAACTCTCTCACTATTTTGGTATATATTGACACTTCCTTGATTTCCTATATGAGGGGTATCTTAATGCAAACATCTTTGAGCTATCCTAATAGATCAGATTCAACTTGTGAATGATGTTTTTTATATTATCAATCTCTCAGAGAATTGAGGTTTTGAACTTATGTTTGTTGGTTCATCCTAATTTAATTCAGGTTCCCTAGGTTTTTTTTCTATAGTTTCTTCTAATATTTTCTCATTATTCAACTCTATTATGTGAGGAGATGAAGGCACAACTATCATTTTCCCCGATTTGAGGTGGACATCACTCACCTCAGCCCCATAAGTAGGGTATTGGATGGTTTCATTAGCATAAGCATGTTGGAAGGGATTATTATTTGGGTTATGTGTAGGTTGTGCTAGAAATTTATGTTCTCTTGGTGGTGTTGGTGCAACCATTTCTAGATTTGGCATTATGGCTAGTTGTTGTGGCTCCAAGGGCTGATAGAAATTTATATTTAGATTTTTCCATTGTTGACCTCTTTGCCACTATGGTGACCATTGGCTTTATGGGGTGGCCATTGGGAATTATAATTTGGTCCCTAGTAATTTTGTGGTGGCCATATGCCCTATTTTTGTTGAGTCCAATTGGAGGCTCGAGGGATTGACCATTGTGAGTTTTAGACATTGGTCTAGGATTGAGGGTTCCAATTTGGGAAGTCTACATTATTACCTGAAAATGGCATATTATATGTCAAGGGATCTTGGGGAATACCTTTTCTTGGATAACATGGTTTACGTTGAGTAATTTCAAACACTTAACCTTCATCTTCTAGGACATGAAATTATGGCTTCCCTTTCATATCTTTAGAGATACTAGCTAGCCTTTTGCACTTGCAATTAATCTTCTTCTAGTGATAGTGTGGAAAAAATTATGTGAGGGATGCCTTTACTTCTTCTTTCTTATTGATATGGAGGGTATCTAGTTGGGTAGCTAAGTGGATAATGATGTCCTTCTTCATGTTTGATAGAATATTGCTTAGCTCTACCCTTGAGACTCTAGTGGATGATTTTTTGAGAGACGAGGTCATGTCTCCCCTTGTCTTCTTGATGAATGACTAGGAGTAATTCTACACACTTTACAAATCTCATCAAAGGGTAATTTGAGATGTCCCTTGCTCCAATGAGATTGAGGACATCCATACAATCTTCATAAACCCCCCTTAAAATACTAGTTTTAAGGATTCATCAAAAAGTTTGTTTTGATGGGATTTATTGAGGCAAAACTTAAACCTCTCAACATAACCTTCTAATGGCTCATCTTCTTTCTGTGACATCCTAAATATTTCATCCATCTTCCTATATGTTCCGAAGCAATAATCCTAGTATTTCTCCAAGAATTTTGTCTTCATTGTATTCAAGTTGGGAACAACATCTCTTCCCAACCCCATGAACCATAATAGAGAAACATCTTTTAGTGTAGCTAGAAATAATTTAAGTCAGTGAGAATTCATGGTGTATTCATAACTTTGGAATAGCACATCAAACTCAAAAAGGATGGAATCTAGATCCTCTATGACTTGTACATAGAATATAGGGAGTGTTGAGGGAGGTATGTTCTTCAAAACAACTACCCTTTCTTAGTTGGTTATAGGTAATTCAAAGGTTACACGCTTTGGTGGATCTTCTACTACCACATCACCCATGATACCTAAATGTATTCAAGAATTATCCTTTATGTTTGGTGTAGGTACTAGTGTAAGGGATGATTCTTCTTTAGGGATTCCCTCATTCTGCTCACTTTGTTCACCAGTATCTTCTAATTTTTCATGTGTCAAGGGGAGAAATCTTCCTAGAGCATCTTTTTTCCTCTGCATGCAATGGTTGTGACTCTTTTAGATCAACAGTTCCTAAAAATTGTTAGTGATTTGTATTGATTTTGATGGCTAAAATACCTATTTACTCTAATGATGAAAACAAAATTGCTAAACTATGAAAGATTGAAAGGAATTAAAATACACAGAAGAATCCTAAACTTAGCACCATCCTCAAAAATGGTGCCAAAAATGTGGTGCCTCTCTAATGTCTAATTAACTTGGTGCTACTAGGTATACACACAACTCAGAGGACCTGAGAATCCATAATTGAAGTGTTTGTCTTCCATAAGAGGGCTTCAATTGATTATCAACTAAAGAGTCGTAAATGTTATATAGTGCTAGAAAAATATATGTGTTCACAGATCCTAGAAACATCCTACATCAATGGAGTATAGGAAATTACACATGTACAAAAGGAAATAAAAGTTGGAAAGTGAAATGAATTGCTAATTCACAAAACAAGAGAAATAAATATAAACTGTGATCTTATCCTACGGGTACCTAATGCTTAAGATTGTAATTGTTAATTGTTAAAAATGCATTATCCTAACCTAGCTAATTCCTCTAAAGTATGGAACCAAACACAAAACTTCATAATTTAATTAAAAACTACATAATTCAATTCATAAATTTCAACGCATGCATTCATAAAAAATGTAACTGAAAACAACTAACTGAATTCAACAATTGCACTATCTAATCTAACAATAGAAACTGAAGGAGGTTAGTAGTACCTCAAGTTACCCTTCCTTGAGTTGCTGCTTCCATAGAAGTTTTCACACACTCACTTCTCAAAAAATCATGATATCAAACCAATTCCCTTTATTGCATTCTAATACTGAACTCTTACATCAAATCCAATAGGAATATGTTGAAGATCTTCTATTAAATAGTACACATTCTATTGTTGAAACTACTGAGTAATGGAAAATAGATAACCAACTAACTAGCAACTATCAACTATATAGGGTATGTGAGGAGTTTCATTATTCAATAACTAAAACAAACTCATGAAGCACCTAAAAAATATCCCTTAAAGATAGGAAGAGGACCTAGTCTAAAACAAAAAATAATAAGTATAAAGCATGAGTAGAGAATCCACATTTGAATTCTATGCCCCAACATTTTAACTGCATTTAACAGAGATGTTTCTTGAGAACAATCTTGTCATAAATTAGTCCTGCTGAGAGTAGACTCCTTCTCTTGGTTGTCTTGTTTGGAAAGAAAGAGTGTTATGCGATGACTCATAGCTTATCAATAAATGATCACCTTCATTTCCATTTTAAAGTGTCACTCCTTGGTCATTTGACTTCTCTACACTAATTTGGAGTCCTTATGTTGCTAGTTGAGAAACCTATTGCTACAGGTTGAAAATCCTTCTTTCTACAAGGGGTTAGTCTTATTCATAAGGAATCCACACTATTAAAAATCATAAATTAAATATAGAATCATACTAAATTTCATATAAATTCATGCATTCATCCATACATATATCAACATATCATATTTCCATTTCCATATACTTAAAACTACTTAAAAGTGTATTAAAGGTATATAAGGTCTTGGGAATGTCTTAAAACTTAGCAAAAGAAATGATAAAGTATAAAATAGTATAAAGGAAACTATCCAATGATTGATCCCATCAATCATTGCACTTGTAACATGCCTAATCAAGCTCCTAAAGAGCAACCCACAATATTTGATCATCAAGCCCACCATCTAATCCTACACCATGACCTCTTATGGGTAGTATAGCACCCACTATATATCTTTGTCTTGGAACCTGTCTTCACATCTATGCAACTAGAACCTTCACCTCGATTCTCTATCTCTACTGATGGGATCTACTTGTCTCCTCCCCCAACATCTCTGATCACCAACTACACTTCCATTATGATATATTGATCTAAGAGGTCTCAAGGTACCCACTAGGCATCATAGTCAAGGGTCGTGCCTGGGTCTACCTATCCATCTACCCAAATCCACTAAACTTGGGCCAGCTAATCAAACTCTACAATGGCTATCTGTGGTGAGGGCATATGCCCCCAATTTGCTATCTCCCACATAGTCTAAGAAAACATTGCATGATAATCATCAACATTCACATCTTGTTGCTCCCCAAACTATCTTCTAACCTTTTCAAGTAGATATATCTCTAGTATGTGTTGTGTGTGACTAATCAACCACCTAGTCTACATGTAGTAGGGAATATTCTCTATTTTTTCCTCCCATTCCTCTATCTAAATCCATGGTATCCACCTGAACTCAACAATATCATCAATTTTGTGCCTCCAAAAGTCTAGATGCCCCATGTGTCAATGGGTAAGCATGTCATTACCCATGGCATCATACCGATAGACCATTAGATAAACAACCTCTCAATATACCTCTCTAATTGATTTGAGCATAACAGTGTGCTCCCAGGATCAAATATGAAGAAGAGTAACTCTTGCTAACAAGCTAGTCAGTGAGTTATACACCACTTGGTACATATCATGGTATAGGTGATTCAGGATACATGGAGCCCATATGAACATGTAGCCATCCTCTATAATCCTCTCGAGTGCTCATCCCCATTTGAAACTAAACCTCCTCTATCACCAATCTACCATGAGTTGTCCAACGATTAGTCCTGCAACCATAATAGTGGTCTCACTAGCATGGATGATGTAGTGGCATAGGTCTATTTGGTCATCATCAATCTCCATATCATCATTGCCCATGACTTGATCCAAGGCCTCCTCATCATGATCTACATCATAGATAACCCTCTCTCCATGGATGGTCACCTTAAGTATACACCAAACGTCCTCTAGTGTAATAGTTGCCTCTCCAGTGGGTAGCAATAATGAGGATGTCTTAGATCTCCATCTCTCAACTAGTGCAGTCGTCAAGGCTAGATGTGCCCTAATCTTTGACATATATGTTATGTAGTGCAATGTGGCAACTACAAAAAAATCCACATTGATCTTCGTCAAACCCCTCATTTGATCTAAAACCTGCAATTATTACTCTCGTAAAAGAATAGGGTCTAATAAAACTAGCAAGAATAACATTCATAGCATCAATTTTGTCAAAATTTGCAAAAAAACTTAAGTCTAAATGAGCCTAAAATAAAAGCAAGTTTTTTTACAAAAGTGTCACTTTTTCATAGACAAAAGCAAGCCTTTTTTCAAAAGTGTCACTTTACGAAAACAAATGTGAGTGTTTTTACAAACATGCCATGTGATGATAGTCAAATGCACTACAAAAATTCATATCCTAACACACTTGTGATAGTGTAACACTTTTTTCAAAATTTACACATTGGGTTACAAAAGCATCATAGATAACATGATGCATTTTTTTGCCTAAGTTTAACCCTACAATTTAGCAACCTAAAAATTTATGCAAGGAAAAGTGGGTTAGACACATATCAAGGTGGCTAGTCTAGTTGGTTGTTGGAACTAACAAGCCACCTCTACGGGATGTGGTGCTCAAACAACATGTGCCACATTAATCAAGTCTCGCGAAGGGCTATGGAGGGAAAAAGTTCTTAGAGCTCAAAATCTCTCAAATCAAAGTGTACAAATGAGTTGAAAATGAGCCCAAATGCATATATATGAACCCTAAACCCTAGTGTTTTACCCTCTGCCAACTTGCTAGCATATTTTTCATCCATTGCTACCTATCCTGATCAGTTTCTAGGACCCCTAGGGCTTAATTTTTCACCCTCTTCTCTAAAAAACTAGTCCCATCATCATGTAATGAACCCAACCTAAAAAATTATTTTTCTAGTTGATCTCCTCAGGGGGCAACCTACCATCCTTCCTTCATCCATTGGGGCATAGTGGAGCATCAAGTAAAAATTTTAAACATTTTTTAGTAGCATCAGATCTTTGAAACAACGTAACATGTACACTATCTCATAGAGGGAAAAAAATGTAGATTGTTTGAACGTATCACAAATCTCGATTTCACCTTTTAACATTATTTTCCTCATTATCACCTATTTCCTCAATTTAATAAAATAAATTTATTTGATTTTCATTATTTTCCTTGATTAATTAAATAATTAACAGATTAATTAAATAATTAACATTATTTGATTAATTCATCATTTTTCATTATTTTCCTTGATCTCCATGATTTCCTCCCATCTATTGATCCTCAGATTCAATCTACATTGCTGATAAAAAATCATCAAATCTATAAAACAACTCATTTATCCATGAAAATCATTCACAATTTTCATAAGCTTGGGAATTCTTTAATTCTTGAGCAATCTTGAGCATTTGAGCACCCTTTTTGTGAATCACATCTTCAATTGAGATTTTGAAATCATGGATTATACACAATTTGAGCAATCCACATCACAAATTATCATCAATACACAATGGAATTGAAGGTTCGCATGCTTTATTTGGTTTAATTACCTTTGAATTGTGTTTTCATGTCTATTGACTTAATCTTTGAAGCATTTTTTACTAATTTCATTGAGTATGGGTTAAAATGATCTCAATCTTGTAATTTTTTAATATTTTCTAACTCTACTTGCTTGAATTATGTTCTCTAACAATCACTCATATTTCCCCTATGAGAGGTATAAAAAATGAAAATAATGAGACTACTTTTTTACCAATCACGTGGCTATATGGGCTTTGTTATATGTCACCTTCTAAAAGGTAGGACCCTACCATTCATGAAAATTTCACAAAGGTGAGCCACAAATTAAGAAAGAAATAATCAAGTGTAAGAGATTATTATGAATATATTAAGGAACATAATTAACCATCTCAATAACTTCACCCTTTGGCCAAGGTTTAGAATAATATAACATAAAATTTCCATCTCATAATAATAAAAATATCAATTTTACAAATATGGTTATTCCAAAGTGATGACCTTGACTTTCCATACATAATAATCAATAAACCATACTAGATAAGACCTAGTCACCACTATCTAAAGAAATCATGTTTTGAACACCAACCTAAGGTTATTTTATGAATTGTATTTGTATTACATTCTCAATCATGTGTAGTCCCTCAAAAAACATAGGTAGATTGAATCAAGCCCCCATAAGTCTTGTCATTCAACTAATTTATTTAAGGGATTGACACATGGATAAGAATGGATAAAAATACTATATAAAATTTTCATGTAGTCTTCTAAATAATTTAGAATAATTGAAAGGGCCTGTTGGGTCCCAAAATCATTTCTCCACTTCCTAGAATGGAATTATACTCACAAGGCCAATGTTGTCATAATGTAAGTGAAATTAGCTTATCAACATAACATGGAGCGTTAAAGGTCAACTCTACAAGAGTAGGCTATCTCTCCTATGCTTTGACATCAACTTAGACCCAAGAGGGTGCTCCTAGGGGTATACCTTAATAGTATTTAAATAAAAAAATGGACAATCAAAAATAACTACAACTAAACCAAATTGCAATCTTAACCTCAAATATTATCACTAGGTCAAGATAGACTAGTTGCATATAACACCTATATAGTTGATACAACTATGCAAGAATGACCCACATAAAATATATCTACTAAATATTCACTTAAGAATAATTCCCTAGTTATATCAATAGTCATGAGTGAAGTCAAAGGGATTACTTATTGCTAAATTATTGATTTATGTTTTTAATTTGATGTTGTGAGATTGGTGTACAGTCACAAATTGGTGCCTATCTATTGGGAAAAAAAGACACAACATATTGAAAAATAACAAAATGGATTGAAAGATGGTGGGGCTATGTATTTACATACAAAAAAATAATTAAATTTTGTAACAAAACATACTTAGTAATCCATGAAATAACTACATATATTCATATATAAAATAAGAGAGATCATTACAATACTTGCAATATTTTCGGAATGCTATTACATTCATCTAACCCATTCTTATAGTCATGCTAGAAAACACGACATGGGAAAATTCCTAGCTACAACCAAGATATTTTCCTGAATATACACCTAATTCCGTATAGATATTATGCGGAAAAATCCACCTAAATTATTAGTCTTCTTTGATTTTAGAGGCTTGTACCCACAGAATGAAATGGACTAGCATCAATGGATTCCCTATAACTTTCTATCATTTGGAGACCACAACTTAATTAACCCCCTCTAAAAATGGCCACAATTTTGTTTATAACAAGGCATTAAGCCCTATTCCATAATTGTAGCACCAAAAAGACCCATGGCCCAAATGTACTCCTAGCCAAAATAGGTGTCTCACATGATCAATAGTATTGGAAATACATTTTGGTGGGTGGAGGACTTACAATGTCCATGGCAGGTAGCTAGAAGATATACTACCATAAAGGCAAGAAATTGGCAAGAAGCACAATGCCACTTCATTTGGAGCCAACAAACCTCATTTGAAATTATCGTTCATCCTTATCTTCTTTTAATTTTTTTGACAAGAACTCCTTCTACCCTTATTATTTTCAATAAATTTTTAATAGTACGTTGGGCTCCAACAAGGTTGTGAAAATTTTGTCAGAAGCTAACATAGGTTCTTAAACTTCCTTCATTTGTTGATGAGCCCTCCTTCTTTACCTTTCAAAAGGTTCTAAAAACCTTGTTGGGCTTCAAAAAGGTTGTGATAACCTCATCAAGAGCCAATAGAGTTTTTGAAACCTCCTCAAAAAATTTACACACATTAAATTTGGTCCAATTAAAAAAGATAAAAAAAAAAATCATCCTTCGACAAGGTTATGAAAACTGTGTTAGGAGCTGGCAAAGGTTTTAGAACCTTATGAACTTGTTGAAGCACAATGATTTAACATATTTTACAATTGAAAATTAAGGTTATGAAAATAATTTCTAGATTCAATTTAATGATGTGAGAACCTTGTTGGTTCTCAAAAAGCATTCTAAAACCTCAAAAAATTACCAACGAAGACTTAATCAAAAGGAACATAATAGGTTAGAATTTAACCTATGTTAGACTTCAAAAAGGTTATAAAAATATTGTCATATCTCAACAAAGGTTTCAAAACCTCCAAAAAATTCCAACAACAAAAGGACTTATATAAGTTTTAGAAAAGCATAGAAGTCATGAAACCTACATTAGACTTTGACAATGTTGTGAAAACCTTATCGACTTTTGACAGAGGTTTTAGAAGCTCAACAAAAAGTTAACAAACAAAACAACACTTAGTCAAATTTGTTTTTTCTCGCTTATATAGTTGACTAATGTGAAAAAAAAAGGCAACATAGGAGAATAGGGGAACACAAACACAGAGGCCCAACATTAATTGTCTCAGATCAGTTATAAACTTGGGCCAACAAAAGCTAAAATAGGAAGGAATCAAGGAAAAATAACACCACAAATTTGAGTCCCATTATGGCCTACATAATCCTCACATCTATTCAAGTTACAATAGGGTAAAATGTGAATAATGTAATTTGAAAAAAAATTGACAACAAACTTACTAATAATTTTTCTCTTTTAAGAAAAATATTTTCTATTCAAGCTTAAAATTCCTCTTAAATTATAAGTTTATAAAGAGCATGAAAGATTACAACAAGATACACATTTTGATTGGATGAATTGAGGTAGATTTTAATGGGGTGATTTAACTTTCATGTTCTTTCATTCAAGAGACTTAAATTTAGTTTAATCTTATGTCAATTTGTGGCATAAGATCATGAAAGGCATAATATTTATTTTCAAAAGAGTTATAAAGTAAATGAAAGCTATTATCCTAATACAAAAATGGTATAGGTAAAGCTAAATCTCTAAAAAAAATCTTTTAGAATGATTATATGAATCAAGATTTAGGTAACATAAACTATAATTCTAAACTATAAGATTTATAAATCTTAATAATAGGAACTATAAACTAAAATAATAAATAATAAATAATGAAAATAAGGAATAAATTATTACAAATAAATACATGAATTTATTTATTGCTAGATAAATAAGTAATTGAACATGTATTTCATAATTCTTTTCAATTTTATTTTGAGTTGGGAAATTTAATATGAATTATTATTTTTTACATTATCCACATATCAAAAAATAATAGGCCTTGAGTTTTCTAAAGAAAATTAGAATTCTTTTCAAATAAGAAGTTCCCTCACCAAAATTGGTAGATATTTTTTTCGCTAAGAAGAGAAGAGTATTGAATGATAGGAGCTATGGGATATTTCTTGATAATACTAACATTTTAGGAATGTTTCCTCATATAATTATCATAAATGCAATCCCCATGGAAGATTTAAATGAAGATTAAGAGATTGACCTACTAGAGGCTAAGAAATTGGCTATCCTATTCAAGGAGTATCTTCAACATTAGGTTGTAGTAATAAATCACCTATGAAAACACTAGAGGTGGGGAGCCCATATTTGAGAGTATTCAGCTCATGGAGGGGTTTTTAAGATGAGGAAAAAGTGAAGGAATTCTATTTTGGATCCAGTTTATATCCAAGATATGAGACACTAAGGTCCATATGGGTTATTTATCTAGAGTATTAAAATCCATAGGTGGCTCAAGATCTTGGTGAGCTAGGATAAAATTTTGTTGTCAAAAGACTGAGTCACTATTTCTCCATAAATTAGCATCATTGGTTGTTAACATTTCCTTATTTAGTGAAGTAACAACAAAGAAGCTTTTGACACCTCAAAAATTTTGAGTCTTATTTCACACCTTAGCCGAATTTTCCCAAAATTATAACCAATTTGAGACATATGATAGGGATAGTTTTTCTTTGCACTAGGGGGCAAAGCATGAACATTTAACTTCCGTGGCCTTTTGAATTTTTCTAAAATTTGTTAAGGGGAAAAAGTTATGCCCATGTGGGTTTTGATCTTCCATTTGGATGGACCCATTTTCCCTGCAATGGTGCAATTAAATTGGTTTCTTTTGCAAAAATCTAGTTTTGTGGTGATTTCCCACATCTAGTTTTAAAAGATAAAAAATGACTAACTATCAACCTTGTGGGATTTCCTTTCTCAATTGAACTTCCACTATTTAGTTCAATCATTTATTTCACTCGCCTTTCCCACATTGTGGTTTGGATAGGTCCATTTGGCCATGTGGACCTTTTGGTATGAACCAAAAAAGTGATTAAGTTCATTTACCAATGTTCTCTCTACATGTCTACTTGCATATGGTTTCTTCATAGGAGCATTCAATTTTCAAATCAGTTAAGAGAACTATTTGCGGGAATTTCCATGTGAACCCACCCATTCCAACTCCCAATGGATTTCTTGCATTTTTTAGTTTCCAATCATTCTCCTACTTGTCCACTTCATGTTTTTCTCGTAAAGGCATTCCAAAAATTGACTAAGTTAAAGAATATAGGAAAATAAGGTCTATCTTCTTGCATTGTTGATGTCATCAATATTTCTAGGTTTTCCTAAGTGAACTTCACCTTTTCATGTGTACTTGTTTGGTTCAAATAAATTCTTCCATGTGGGGTGGATGGAGAACAAGATTCTATGAGTGCACTTGGACCTTTTTTTTGCAAGTTTGTTTTTGTGGGAATTCAATAGGGCTTTTGGTTTTTAGCTACTTAACCAATTGTGTTTCCTAACTGATTCATATGGGTTTTTTTTCTTGGTGCAAATGAAGGTAAAAAAATTGTAGTAGCCTTTTGGATGAACATTCTTTATGTAAACATATCAATTTTTTGATGGATCAACTAATTTTTTGGGAAACTTTCACATAAACCAAATTCCAAGGGCCAACTATTAACTTCCACATGTCATCCAAAGAGTTCCCTTGAAGCCACATCCAAAAACCAACAAAGTATGAAATTGAAAAATCCTATTTTCTTGAAGAGATCAAATTTTAAGGATTAAAGCTTGGAGGTGCCAAGGAAATGGTATCAAGAGAAGCACAAGTGTAAAAATCTAAAACTTAAAATTTTCTATGGCATTTGGGTTAGGGTTCCAAGGCTCAAATGGATGGTATACTAGAATGGAAGGGTTTGATGATCTAAAATCTTTACTTAGAAGAATTTTATAAGGAAAAGGACTAGAATTTCAAAAATAGGTGGAAAGGCATGCCGAGAGGATGAAGTCTAACAACCCAATAAGGAAAAATAAAAAGGTGAAGATGGATGGAATGGCGTATTAGGATGGAAAACCATAAAATTATAAAAATCTAAAAAAAATCATAAACTTAAGGAAATGGTGCAGGAGCACACGGGTGCATAGGCAATCAACACCACCCAAAAACATTTTCTGGTTTGATTTTCAGTTTTGGTTTGTTCTAGTTGTTGTTCTTTAGCATTTCTATGGCTCCAAAAAATTCAATGTCAACAAGAATAGAAAGAATCAATCTTCCTTAGTAGTGGTAGAATTAACCTCTCATTAAGTGCCTTTATTGCACCCCTGCGGGTGCTTAAACTGTTCCTAGCGGGCTAGCAATGTGTTGTGTTCATTTAGCCCTTAACTGTAACACTGCATGTTGACTCGCTATCCCGCAACATGGTGCTTGGTATCCTATGGTAGGGCGGGGACCACCACCCCATGGACAGGAGGTAGGTGGCCTGCAGTATTATGGGTTGAAGTTTGGCAAAGTAACTGCTATTCCATGGCTATTACTAGGAGGTGTGGCAGGATTGCGATATGTAATAGACTCCCCCCAAAAGAATAACATCATTTCAATAGTCATTTGGTGGGGAATAAATGACTGGACAAAAAGGAGTAGGAGGAGGGGAATAGAGAGAGAGCTCAAGGTGAACTAAGAAAGAGGATAAGATCTATAGAATGTTGAGGCCATGACAGGCCAATTGGAATGTATTTTGTAAGAAAATAAATAAATTGAACTTGCGTTGCAATTTTTGTTTGTACAAGTTGACATATCTTTGTTGTTAGTTTGTTTCTATGAGTGGTTGTTGAGCAGAGGGGAGTACCCTCTTGCATCAATTGGTATCAGAGCTAGTTATCTTGAGTATGGAGAGTATCCACCAAGATCTGTGGGAGTGAGTAATGGTTGAGGAGTTCTCAAGAGGATTTTTGTGGGTGTGTGTGGAGTCCTAAACGATTGAGAGCTAAAGCCATTGATTAATAGAGATGCCACCACGAAGAGGGAGACCCAGAGTAGAGACCATGTTGGAATGGTTCCGAGACAGGCTAATGGAAGGTATCAGAAATGAAATAAAAAATTGAAGTGAGAATGGCTATTGGTAGTGCCAGAGATTCTGAGAATGAAGAAGAATTTGAAGAGGGAGAACATGGAAGGGAAGAAGTGGAAGAAGAACAACTAGAGGATGCATGAGAAGAGAGATTTTTGAGAGCTCTTTTGAGAATAAAAAAGAATAACAAAGTAGATGTGCCAAATTTCTCTAGAAAATTAAATACAAAAGAGTTAATTGATTGGATTGGAGAACTAGAGGAGTACTTCAAAATGGATAACATAAGAAACTCGCAGCAAGTGAAGATAGCCCAAATGAAACTGAAAGGGCATGTTGCACTATGGTGGAAAGGGTTACAAAGAGAACATGAAATGGATAGAGATCCTTAGCTAACAAGATGGAATCAAATGGTGATGATATTAAAGAAAAAGTTTATTTTTGGGGATTATAAATTGGATTTATTTAAGAAGTTGCAAAATTTGAAGCAGAAAGATATGAGTGTCAAAGATTACATGGAGGAGTTTTATAAATTGACCATTCGATCTAGGAGGAATGAAATTGACAAAGAGAAGGTAGCCAAGTATGTGAATGGCTTGCAATTTAATATTCAAGATGAGATGAGTATGCTAAAAATTACCACAATTGACGAAGCATACCAATATGTGTTAAAGGTAGAGGTGAAATTGGTGAGGAGGAAAATGAGCAGTTCCAAAGGTCAGGGAAGATTTTCCACTGACAAGGGACAAGCAAGCAGCAATAAAGGGAAGCAGATTGAAGAAGAATTCAAGCCCGATAAGGAGGTTGGCCAGAACACCAAGGAAAAGGAGGTTTCAACTATAGGGTGTGGTAGCAATAGCAGAGGGTTCCCATTCTGATGTTACCAGTCACTAACTCATTTGACTGTAAAATCCAACGAAACCGTGTGTTAAAGGTAGAGGTGAAATTGGTGAGGAGGAAAATGAGCAGTTCCAAAGGTCAGGGAAGATTTTCCACTGACAAGGGACAAGCAAGCAGCAATAAAGGGAAGCAGATTGAAGAAGAATTCAAGCCCGATAAGGAGGTTGGCCAGAACACCAAGGAAAAGGAGGTTTCAACTATAGGGTGTGGTAGCAATAGCAGAGGGTTCCCATTCTGATGTTACCAGTCACTAACTCATTTGACTGTAAAATCCAACGAAACCGTCCAACGAAATATGTATAATTTGATGTATCATCGGGTGCTTGTAAAATTTGATGTGTAATTTTTAATTTTTTGAAAGTTTATCCCTGACGTTTGTCAAAATTTTGACGAACCTGGGATTTGTCGAAATGTCGGCTATCATTTTCGTTGAATTTTCGACAAACATGAAAAATAGAAAAAAATCAAATTGTGGCCGACATAAAGAAAAGTGAGTTCGTGCCTAATTTATTATGACAGTTTTTTTCTCTACTTGAGACAGTTTGTGGAGAACTAAGGACGATTTTCGTGGGAAAAATCAGAAAAAATTCAAGAAGATATCGCCAGGTTGAGGGTAGTCATTGTCTTTTTGAAAAATTCAGTTGTGAAGTCAGATTTGTAGTTCGAGGCTTAAAAATCATATTTTAAAGCAACATCTCATCAGGTTTCATTTTTAGAGGTTTAGGGTTTTGAGAATTTCATGTCCATATTTTGTTGTGTGGAATCACCATAAGATCACAACCAAGGAACAAATTCTTGTGACTGTAATTATGTGATCCATAACTCTATTGGTCATGTGGCACAGTTGTGCTATAACAAATACAAGATGCATTCATGTGTGACCCAAGTTTATTGTGGCTATGTTGTGATAGAAATGGAGGCACTCATATAATGTATTTAATTTAGGTTGTATAATGTAGGTGTCAATCATCATTGGGTGCATTCAGGTTGTCTCAAGTTTAACAAGATAGGATGTAATTAGAGCATGATCAAAGAGTGATTACCTCTTGCTGCAATAAAGAGCCTATAACTCTGGTTGATATCAGAGTGGTTGTGTTATATCAATTATGTAGTGAATTCAAGCACAACCCATGTTTAATGGGCTATTCTAGAGAGTGATCAAGATTTTCTAAACCTTATGAATGTTACTTGACATATATTTGCATAATCCCAAATTCCTTCAGAGGCTTTTGAATTATCAATGTATCCTATATAGGGTTTAGAATGATTTCTTTTAATTAAAAAAATAAATAAATGATGTATTTCCTCGTAATTAGATAATGTGGAGATCTCCTAAATCTTCCCCAACACACTATCCTCTTTGGCACTGTATTCATTACTCCAGCTACTAGGGTTTTTGCATGTGACATCTTTAATATCTTCATGACCGTGGATTTTAAACAGATCTCAGTCTTTGCTTTAATCCTTTTTTATGGTAACCCTTGAGTTCCATAATCCACCTTCAATCTCTTCTAAGAACGTTGTCTTAAGCTAGACTGCATAGTATGCATATAAAGCAAGTCCATACCTGCCATTGTTCCAAACCACCACTCACCTGCCTTGCTTAAAATGTTGCCTCCATAAGCACAATAGCATGTTTAAAATCATGGTTTCCAAAGATTCACCATTAAGGTCACCACTTTCATCATGAAGATACATGCAATGATTTTTGTCTTCAAACTCAAGGCATTATGCAAGATAACATTGTGAATTTGTTTGTTGGTACGCATTTGATTTTCTTGCACATTTACTACTTTGCTAACTTCCTTTCTTTAAGACTGTATTGCACCCTCACCGCAATCTCAAACAGCTCACTCACTATCACTTGAAGATTCCTTTCATGAGCATCCTTCTATAAAATCAAACTATGCCCTATAGACTGCCTACTTACTACAGGGGACTCATTGTTTCATGGTATTGTAGTTCTTAAGATCCTTCAACCTTATTGACACTACTTCACAGCCCACAAGGTATTATTCACTATTTTCCCATCTTTGGTGAGTCTCAAAACACTGCTCAAACATGCAATCCACTACCTCCATTATACAATATTAATGGCTAAGAAGAAACATTGAACCTATGATTACCACTGTTACTTCATTTGGACAGTCATTCCCTGATTGCATTTTCCTTGTCTAACACCACCAAAAGCATTTGAAAAACCCTTAAGGTCAGCAAGGGGGTAAGGAAACTCATCAAGCAAATCTCCACTTTACTATGGTTTGAGCTTTATTATTGTGTCACTTCTCAAATTTTGATCGCCATCTCATGATCACAATTCTTCTACCGTAGATTGCATTTTACAAAATGTGTCACTAAGCTACATAGTGTGTTTGTTATTAGCTACAATATTTAGATTGCAAGATTTTTTATTACCTACAATGTCTCAATCTTTCTAGTATTGCAACTTCACTAATCCGCTATAGTTATTGTTTATGTTTCTATGGAGGCCTAGGTTTAGCTCCCAATCATGTTCTTACTAATGTTTCTGTTATTTTTTATTAGGGCTCTCAATGTTGAGGGTCCTAGGATGAGCTCTTCATAAGTGAAGTGCGACACACATTGCATCTTTTAACTAAAAGGATAAATTTGTATTGACATTAGCAATGATGATTCTAACTTGTTGCTCCTTAGGAATGGGTCACTTGCTCTTACCAGCTCGCTACCTCCATTGTTGTAGGAATTTTGTGAGCAAGTTCAATATTCTGATTTTAGGAGTCTTAACGTTGGAAATCATAGTAAAACTGTAAATTCTACTGCCTTGGAATTAGCATTTCAAAGCGTTTTTTGGGGTCATTAACTTCTGTGACTATCTTCTCGTGGTGGTTGCATGTGCCAAAAAAATTTTGGTGCAAAAACATCGTAATTATTGGTGGATTTGCGTTACCCGCCTATGAATAAAGTACCGATGGGAGTGTGAGCTCTTGATATTTTGGAAGATCTAAATAGTCAAGCTTTGCAAAGAAAATCCCCATGTCGATAATATTAGTCCAAAACAAAATGAAGAGACACTTGATAGACGCTGTAGGGCTAGATTGAAAAGAAAGGGTGATGGGAATGTTATTGTCCTTGCAATAATTGCAAGGGCTTAAAGATGAGATGAATTTTAATCACAAATGCAAATGGAGAAACATTGTAGGTAGTATGGCCGTTGGAAGGGGGCATGATTATTGTCCATTGGTAAGCTGTTCAATATATGTGTTTCTATATTGATTGAATTTGTAAATGTTTATATCGTTTTAACATTTTATATATATATAATCACTTGATCATGATCATGGTTTATTTATGTCTATCATTATTATAAAGGTGGGGCACCCTAGGGTAGATGATATGGATTATCACGGCCTAGAGAAAGTGGTTTTGCAAGAGAATGAACATGGAGCTGTGAATATCGAAGATGAAGTTAATGATCCTATGGAAGAAGATGATCATGCGCCAGAAAACATGGTTGAAGATGATGGTACGAATACATTGATTCATGACACATTTAGTGGCAGAGCTGATCATGATGATCAAGATGACTTTGATGATGTTCATGATTTACCTGTACTTGAGAAGACATATGAGCCCCTTTATGAAGGATCCCAAACAACTCTTCTCTCTATTGTATTTTTGTTGTTGAATTTGAAGGTTATGAATGGTTTATCAAACATATCAATCTCACGAATGTTAAGGTATGTCATATATGTCATATTTTTTCATCTATTTTAATTGTTGTTAGTTCATCACTAGTAAATAAATGATGAAACATATACCATTAATATTATTTATATGAACAAATTATTTTTTGTTGCAGATTGATTGGTGAATTTTTGTTACCACCATCAAATATTTTACCTCGCTCATACCAAGATTTATGTGCCATTATGAAAGATATCGGAATGGAGTATCAAGCAATAGATGTATGTCCCAATGATCATATTATATATCATAAACAATAGGAATTTGCAACAAAATGCCCAAAATCTCATATCAGTAGATATTGAACAAATCAACTAACAAAAAAGGTGCCTCGCAAGGTTCTTCATTATATTCTCATTATTCCACATATGCAATGATTATTTAGGTGTGAAATCTTAGCGCAATTTATGGATTACCATGCATGGAATAGAAGTGGAGATGACATTCTTCGAATGCCTGTGGATGGTTCTACATTTAGGGACATGGAGGGAGTACTGGCCAGCGCAATTTTAAAAGAAGCCAGGAACCCTGCAATCTCAAAGCCATTGAGAGCCGACTGCCTCAATCCATTTGGAGAGTTGAGATCTATTTACTCAGTGTGGCCTATTTTTGTTATCAAAAATAACATTCCTCCATGGATGTCAATAAAGAGGGAGCACATAATGTTGTCAATGATTGTTCCGAGTATTTGTTTACATCAATTTTCTTTAATGGAGTAGCATCTCATTTGTCTTATTTGTTGCATAATGACTTATATTTTTTTCATTCAATAGTCATGTACATTAATTTATATATATTGCAGTAAAATGGTTATAATAATTATGTAATGTTTATGTTCATTCAAATAGGTAAGTACCAAGTTAAAGAGATGAATGTATATATCGAGCCTCTTATCGACCAGTTACTAAAGTTATGGAATGGCATCACTATGTATGACGTCTCTAGACCAATAGGACAAAGACAATTTCAATTCCATGCAATGCTTGTACATGGGACAATTCATGATGCCCCTGTGCATAACACACATTTTTGTGGTATGTTATAACGCTCGATCAAGACTTTTAACAATATTTAATTTTATGAAGTAGATATTTCCATGCATGTTTTAAAATAATCTATTCATTATATATAATTAAAAAATTGACATATTTAATCCAATTATATATGATCTTGCGTCTTCAAACAAAGCGGAAAATTTGCATGTCCAATTTGTGGTCCAAAGATGAAATTGCCTTTCAACAAGTTTAGGAAAGTAGGTGTTTGATGAGTATAGGCACTTCCTCCATAGAAATCATAACTATCTAACTACTGAAAAACATATTTTCAATGGGGAAAGAGGAGACTACATCAAAACCATGAAGAATGACACCTCGCCTATGGAAGTTGGAATATAATAGAATTAATCGTCAAGGTTATACATCAGATCAAATTGTTTATCTATCATATGTGATATGTTTTGAATTGATATTTTTATATTGTGTTGTGTTTACTCATGTTGTAATTGACAATGATTGTCGTTGTTAATTTTTTTAACTTATATGCTTCATGAAGGTCGTTAAGGCATTAATGGCCGGCTTCCACAGGGACTGAAAAGTTATCCCAGACAATTTAGTAGGTTGCCCTACTATGACAGCTACAAATTGTGCATTTGTTTGATACAATGCATATCAGAAAGAATATAACAGAAACGTTATGGAAAATATTGGATTGAAGGCATGACAAAGAAAAAATTGTCAAAATTTGTAGTGACATTCAGGAAGCCAATCATGCAATGAAAAATGTCATTCAAGCGATGGAGAACAAATTAATATAAGTTCCCTTCCTTGGTTATTAACAGAGCAGCAAAGCAATTCTATAAAAGAAGTCATATGAAAAATTCAATTTCCCATAGGATTTGTTGCGAACATAAACAATATAATAACAAAGAAAGGTGAATTTGGGTCAGGGATGAAAACGCATGATTGGCATACCTTCATTAACGTAATTATTCTAGTATATTATATACATTTGTATAATGCATGTACTTTTCAGTGTATTGTGTTTACTACTTTTAGAAAAATAATGAAAAGATCATTTTATAATTGTTGCAGTACGTTCTACCTCTATCTTTCCCAGACAACTTTGACAGCAATGTCAAGCAAGTTATATATGATCTTGGAAAATACATGAGGTAAGTAGCGAAATTTGTTCAATTTGTTGTATACATCTTATAATTGTCATTTATTTTACTTGCTATGTAATATACTGTATATTTTTGTTAAACATCGTTAATATATTTGCGCCTTGAATCACTTGTAGATGGCTATCATCTAAAGAAATCCATAAAGAAGATATAAATTATTGGAAGAGAAAAATTCCTCATCTAATGTGTGAAATGAAAAAGTGTCTACCTTCAACATTTTTCAATGCACAAGAACACTACCTCATACACCAAGTTGAGGAGATTGAATTGTGTGGACCTGTACACACAAGGTCAATGTGGATGGTTGAGAGGCACTTGAAATTTTTGAAGGCTTTGGTTAGAAAAGAGCACATCTTGAGGGTTCTATGGTGGAGGGATATATGCATGTAAATAGACCATGGTGTACATTAGTGAATATCTTCCTAATTTGTAGCAAAGATCCATGTAGATCGCATTTGGGATCCCAACCCATTAACAAAATTGAAGGGGAGTACTTGATGGGGAAAAAGTAGATTGAGGAAAGTGAGAGGTAATTATAAGATGGTCATGGAGATTAATTGGAATACATTTTACATATGGTTTTATGTATATTGTACTTATTTAATTTTTAATCTTCAATATACATCAATTATAAATTAAGGTCGTATACTGTGGTATTTAACTAATTATACGTCATTTGTGAATTTCATTTTTTTTTATACAGTTGGTCGAGAGTGGGATGCACTACATTTGTATGTCACCAACAATCTTGATTGGATGACAATATGGATTGAACGATGTCAACAATCTGGCCGTGCATTAACATGGGAAGGTGTGGCTTTATTAGTTAAAGAAGCTCATCGTAATGGAGATTCCAATGTTACACAAAGGGAAATTGATTTAGCATATGGTTTAAGAGATAAAAGTGTACGTATAAATATATTAATCACCCATATTATTTAATTATTTTCAAGTATATTGATGTATATATATGTTGAGATTGTTTTCTTTGCATACATTCGGCCAAGAATAAATATGTTTATCAACTGACGATATTGCAATAATTTTTACATGTTTCACATATTATTAGGTGAAACACCACAAGGCAATGTGGTGCAATGGTCGTAAATTTTGAATCAAAATGTTGGATGACATGAAGAAAACTTGTGATTCTGGTATAACTGCAGTCTTTCAGGTGACTAATGTTTCCTCTAGAAGCAACATACATCCAGAAGTCTCAGAAAATCGATACTATGGGATTTTGGATGATATACTTGAGTGTGACTTTAAGTCCTTCAGATTAATTTTGTTCGTCATCCTATGGTACAGGCTACGATTGAATGAAAATGATCCTGAGAGAACTGTTATTGAACATGATAATGGATTTACCATGGTTAATACAAGGTTGATCGAGCGAGCTAGAAATGAGCCCTATGTTCTTCCAAGCCAATGTGAGCAGGTATTTTACTCAAAGGTTCCAGGTAAACCGGGATGGTCATTTGTTGTTAGACATGATCCAAGAGGAAGGCCGTAAAGTATAATGTGGTGGAAGAAGAATATACTAAAGAACTAGAAGATGATGTAGATGATGATCAGGATCAACAGTTAGTTCATGATGTCCCTGACAAAGATGTTGAAGAGGAGGAACTAGATCATGATGATGTAGGAGTTAATGTTCATGAAGATGATATCCGTGGATGATGACATTATCAAAATTGATATCGATGATGATGATGATGATATGACCAATCCTTACAATGTCGAATCTGGATCGGATGATACGGACAAAGAGTTGGATGAAGAAGAAGATCAATGACATTGAAATGTATAAGTTATAATTTATTTGACTTATGTGGTTACATAATTAATTCATGATGTTTTTAATTTTTATGCCATTACATAATTAATTTAATGATGTACTTTTTAAAGTTTGAAAGGTCAAAAAATTAAAACATTTCAATAGTGATGTTAACAACCTTAAAATTAGTGTGTTTTATGTTTCATGTGATCATAAAAGATTAAAAATTCAGTTGTAGAGGTGGTTGTTCAGTGGTTGACGTGTATGTTGGTTCTTTTTACAATGTAACCAGGTTTGTCTTCTAATCTACCTATGGAATTGCCAATTCCAATCAAAGGCAGCTCGAAGGACCTGGACCAATTGACAAGGACTTTAAAAGCCTCCTACACTTCAGGCTTTGCAAGACCCAGGAGGGTGATCACTTAATGTGTTTACAACCTCTGTACCATTATTATAAACAACATTAACAATAGCAGATGATCTCACTTAATAGCTCAACAAGATAAGATAATATCAACTAGAATTGGTTGTTCATAGACAATATCAACTATCTGGAGTGTGAGATAACTAAACACAATCCATTGTATAAGATAGTCAATGATTTGGAATTTGTAGCAAGCTCTAGGCAAAGACAAACAAATATTGAACTACACTAATAATTACAACTTAGATCAGTACCATATATCCATTGCATGAGTCAAATTCATAAGCATCTAGAGGTTTATAACATATTTATTACATCACATATAAGATCCCTGACTATATTGCATTACAATTTCATCAGTGTGAATTCTAACCCAGGACTACTTATCAAATCCTTATACAACACATATCCACCTGTAATGCCATTCAAACATTTTAATTAATTCCTTGAATTAAAGCTAAAATAGAATCATACACACCACAACAGTGAGATGGATAAAACAACCCTTAGTTATTTCATTCAAAGTTCAGATATGCATGTACAATGGAGAGACATGAGCTCGAATTTTCATTTCAACTCAAATGCTAGTACTATTATACAACATTAAATCTCTATGAACTCAAAACCTATTACAGAATGACTCAAAACCTAAATTTCAATTCTCTAAAACCATCAAACTTTACAATTCGCTTTGCAACTTCACCTAGACTCAAAAAAAATTATCTAACTTGCTAACCTGTACTTCTGGCCTTGAAATCCTTCTTATAGAAAATGAAGGAGCAAACAAGCACCGGGCTAGAAAGTACTCATGTCACCAGTCAATTGGAGCACCTGGTGATATTCCAAAATTTGTTACAACAGCCACCACCTTGAAAAATATTTTTGTTCATCATATCAGCTGAGGAATGTTGATGCAAAAAACCACAAGAAAACCGCACCAAGAAAGTCGTCAACACAAAACTGGAACCGTTGCAACCACAACATCTGATCTACCACCTATTAGTAGTTCACTCCTTTTACTCCTCCTCAGTCAAATATTTAGTTACCCAATTCTGGTACTCATCATCAGTCGGCCAGTCAAAACTAAGTACCTCATCCACCTTGGTATTATAAGGTGTGTATTTTATCGCTACCTGATTCACATCCCTTTCAAAAGATTTCAAAAATGAGCTGGTACTAATGATTTTGTCCATACAGCTCACCAACAAATCATAGTCTGAGTCATTACAAATTGAATTGATTTGATCATTGATGGCCTTACTTGCTTGATCCTGCCATTGTTGAAATGACTTGATTTTCCCCTACTCATCAATTATATCAGGTAACAATGTGTTACCCCAATCATTGAAATTTTTCACGAGCTCCCTAATCTTCCTACTCAAGTCATTCGGTAAGGTCTGAAAACCTTGCAATGATTTTACTAATAAATGAGTAGGCTTTAATGATTGGGGCCTATTATTTATATCAAACCTTGAGGCCTTATACATGATATCCAGATCACTGGCCCTAGGGATCCAATTTTCAATTATTGGTATCACTACTTCCTGATCCCTATCACAATATTATTTATTGCTGCTAACAGGAAAGAATATAAAGAATGTATAGATAACAATTTTCTATCAACCTTTTCATTTAAATGCCTCAAAACAATAGTAACAATTTCCTTTTGCTTTAAGGGAGATCCCTCCTCACTTTTCTTTAATGATGCCTATAATTCATCATTTTTTTGCAGGAGCTTCTTCTTTGTAGGATCGACAGAGCACAATGTTTCTTCTTCAACTTCCTCTAAAGAAAGGGTGAGGACAGGATTCTGACTGGGAGATCCTGGTGTGGAAACAATTGGAGAAGTAGGAGGCACTGACCCTGTTGTGGAAGGTAATGTACTGGTTCCTAGAGCACTTGATGTCTCCCCAATCTGCTTATACCTAAACCTCTCCACTTCAATTTGCAACTCAACATTTTTCTGCTGCATCTTGTTGTACTCCTCAATCAAAAGGTTATATTTTTCCATTAAGCTCTTCCTTTTAGCTTCCTCCCTTTCAACAGTCTTTTGGGCCAATTTGGCCACATTCACAGTCAAATTAGTGGCCTCAGTGGTTGAGGTCTCTAAAGCTCTCTTTATTATCAATCATCCCTTGAAATTTTGATTAATATCAAAAACATCTGGTTTTCTCCCTTGTGGGGCCAATACCCAAATTGTCAGAGTTTCATATTCCTCACTGAAAGTAGAGTTTTGCAATGCTACCTTGACCTCTTCTTTAGAGTCTTGAAAGGGATTCTTAGACTTCATAATAGCATTAAAGGCTACTGCATCTACAATGTCCCATTCAGGAAGAATTAATACACCAGCCTAACTCACCAGTTTTCTTCCTTCTTCAGGAGTGATGTTCTTGAATTCTTCCATTAATTCAGCTTTTACCTCCTCATCATTCTCCTGGTCTGACCTATCAGGCCTTAGTTCTCTTCTCTACCTACATTTATCTTGATACTCTTCAAACTTCATCCTCCATACCAATTTCAAGAATACAGGAGATTTTACAAATGTATTGTCATCTAGAAACTCATTGCATGCCTCCATTCTTGCATCTTGTACACTTTTACCTTTCATATGTAAATCAGATAAAACTAATTCAGCTGGCCTAGGAGGGGAAGGCATACCAACTTGCCTGTCTTGATCAGTAACAATAATCTCATCCATCAGATCCTCCTGTGGTTGATCAATTATTTGCCTCTTAGGGCTTGGCTCGGATGGTGGTGATGAGGGATTGTCTTCTGGTGATGATTCTAAATCAATAATTTTGATTGCCCCAGGCACTTTGAATTTTGGACTTGGTTGTGGAGGCACTTTCATAATCTATTTTCCTTTTCTGTCCACTTCTTCTTCATCACTGCTACTATCCTTTTTCCTCCTGTAAATGGGCCACCTTTCCATAGGCTGGTATGCTGGCCTTATTTCAATTGGTTTGGCACCTTGCTCTTGTACACCCAGACTCAATTCTAAATTTACCTTTTTTGTCCTCAATGTGCCCATAATTTCCTTGAAGTTTCCCATCATAAAATCAATTTTCTTATGGTGGGGACTAAACTCCAACAGTGGATCATATTTCGGATCCATTTTGTGCACAACATCTAGTAGCTTACCATAAGCTATCCATTTCTCCTTGTTCAACTCCTATCTATTCAAATCAAATTCATTTCTAACCAAGTCTTCAGGAAAATTGAACTCATGCACAAATTTTCCAGCTTTTATTCTTTGTTTGAAAAGAGCAAAGAAACCCTCAGGATCATGTTGTCACTTTGGTCCACACCTCAAATGGTAATCATCAAAGAAATTATCAAAATGCGTCCAACCTCCCTTTGAAAATATAAAATCAGACACCACTGTATAATCTAGGAAAAATGTTCCCTTACCCCTTCCAGTGAGGTTGTCCTCATGAATACAACCTATCTGCCACATAACTTCTACAAATCCCACTATTGGTGGCACATTGTATGGCAGTATATAAGGGGCTCCCTGAAAACCATATACTCTCAAGACAGTGTTGATTGGGTATGGGATAATGTCACCCCATTTATGGTAAACCTTCAATTCTGGCTTCCTCTCCTTTGGCCTGAGGAAATCATGTAATTCCTCAAGGAACCTACGTATATTCACCATTAATCTAGCCCTTAATCTGGAAGCAAAACAATTATCAAATTGCACATAACTAGTGCTTTCCTTATTACAAGATAAATCTGTAGCCCATATCTGTACTAGCAATCTTTCTCTATCAAGTGATTGCCTTAATTTCATCCTCTTAGAGAAAAATTCAGCATTCTTAAACAAAAACATATGCATTAGCATAGAATACCAAAATAATTGAGTGTCGGTATCATTGTTTTGCAACTTTGACAGCCCTTCATGCATCCTCTCAGCCAAGAAAGAAGCAAAGTCATAGGTCACAAAGAAGTTAGGGTGTTGTATTTGCACCCCCATGAACATATAAGCAATGGGCATTACCGTACCAGGACTAAAACCCAAAATCTAACATAAAGAATAGAAAGTGGCCAAGAAATGGTTTGCAAAACAATTTAATTTGAAAGGTTCCTGGTCACTGGGGCTGATATGAAATTTTGAACCTCCTGCCCTAGCCAGATGAGGTGGAAGAAACCTTGCTCTAAAAAGAGATTTCAGCTTTGCATACTCCTGCTTCATTTCCTCAAGGTTGATAGGAACCAAGTCTTTGCTCGGTTCACTCAAGTCAAAAATATGTTGGACCTCTTCTCTGTTAATGCTCAATAGAACCTTTCCATCATTGTCCCTAATTATCCATGTAACAGGGTCATATCTTCCAGCCACTACCCTAAGAAGGTCTACATCAAGGAATACATTTGGTACCACTAGCTTCCCCATATAATACATCCATCCATTTGAAAAAGGGTGAGGAAAATTCCTTTGTCCATACTACAATCTAAACAATTCCAAGCCAGTGAGGGGAACCCTAGCATCGGCAATGTTGGAGCAATTATACACTAACCCTTCCCCCAGGATTTTCCCTCGCATTAGGACCAATCCCTTCCTCCTATCATTTGTTGACAAGGGAAATTGATCTAGGAAATCATCATACAAGTTTCATTTCAAATATTCAGTATGGCCAGAATGTTGCTTGGGTGGTGCCATCTCAGAAAAACTAGGGCTTCTTTACAACATTATAATTCAGATAGCTAGGACTAACTAGAGATAGAAAATTACAGGACAAAACACTGCAATTTCTCACAACTATAATTAAACTATAGCCCTAACACATTCATCAACAAGCTCACAGCACATCCAGCTAATCCTTTCCCAAATTCAAATGCAAAATGACCGAGAGGCACAAAAAATAAACTTGCGGCTTTGTTCACAGAACTCCCAAATTCTGGTTACAGAAACTCGCAATTCTACCTTCGGCTCTGAAACTACTCTGCGGAATAGTTGAATGCTTTGTGATACAGACCAAGTAGGAAAATTGATTTTATTGTGATCAAATCATGCCAGCAAGTGTCTCATCCGCCATTAAAGCTCAATTTCGCATTGCACGAACAGCTCCAACCATATTTGATGCAGATTTAAATTCGAGCCGATGATTCTTCAGCTTGATCAAATCATCGACGACCACCTTCAAAACAAGCTGACACAATTGCCAACACGGCAATTAGGGGCCCACCTTACCATACACTATGAAGGAATTCCATGTGGCGGTTTCCTGCAATATCACAATCTTGAAACTTCTGATTGTGTGATGGCGGGCAACCATTGATCCTAAGCATCAATGATCTCGTTCCTTTAACACGATTGCCAACCATGTCGTTAACCTTTGAGCAGCTTTTCCAACGAGATTATAACATATCCATCAATTTAGAACATGTGTGTCTTGAGAACACTTTAGTAATCCACCCCTTAATACATTTAAAGCTGGCTAGTGTTTCCTTCACTCTTTAGGCTTCATCGGATGAGACACGTGGTGCCCGCCTGTGATTTCGCAATCAACCCAAGCACCATCACAGGATGGCGGGGAACGACTTAGATCAAATGGTAGTTGGTCAGCAATAGCACAAATTTGATCCCCCGGATAGGACACGTGGCGCCCGCCCATGATTTCACGATCCTTCAATTCTCGATCACGGGATGGTAGGCACCGTTGATATCTACAGGAAATAGATCAACGGCAGCACTAAATCAACCCTTGCAAAATAAAACGTTCATTAAAAGGAGAAGTGGGCATTACTAGGAAAACGACAAACAACAACATAAGTTGTTTTAAAAATGATGAAGCACGGGGTTATCCAAGACTTAGGGAAAAATAAAACCCAGCGGAGGAGATAAAATTAAAATAAAGGGGCTTGGCCTAGATGAGCCGATAAGACATAAGTCATTTTAAAACATTTCAAAAAGGTAACAGCGAAAAAGATCCCAACCCAGGCGTAAAGTAAACATAAGGGTTTTACATATAGGAAAAGCTAAAACCCCAACCTTAAGAACTTTCCAACACCATGAAAGACCAGAGACATAAGGCAGGGCAATTTCATCCCCCAGAAGGACACGTGGTGCCCGCCCGCAATATCGCAATCAGTAAAAATACTACAGCTTCTGATCATGCGATGGCGGGCAACCGTTGATATCCGAAGGCAATTTGATCAATGGTAGCATGAATTTGATCCCTTCTGCAAAATAAAACATTCATTAAAAAGGATGAGGGGACATCACTAGGCCAATGGTAAACAACGACATAAGTTGTTTTTTAAAAGATGAAACACGGGGCCAACCAAGACTTAGGAAATAAAACCCTGCGAAGGAAATCAAGTATTAAAATCAAAGTTGGGTTTTAATTTTAATTCGATGGTGTAAGCCTAAGCCATTAACCCCAGTGGTCATGTCGCCGACAGCTTAGCCAAATCCTTTCATTAAATACTAATTGTGCAATGTGTAGGTTTTTTAGATTCGAAGATATGGGAGAAGATCTCAATCGTACCCCGCCAACTCGCAAACCTAAGGTGTCGCCCTGTTATTTGGCGCGAGGTCAACAAAAGGTAGATGTGTGTCATGTATGGAATGTGGGGCCCAATCTCCACTATTGAGCTCATAACCTGTGGTTTTAGATCGACAACCAAGATCAAAAGCTAATGTAAATCTCTATTGTTCCCTGCTAGCTCACAGGAGGAATATGAAGGTTGGTTAAAAGTTGCGAGGTCAACGAGATTGTGATGTGTAGCTCTAGTCGTTCAGTTTGCAAAGTGCATAGGACCTGCTAACATGGTAGTTGGTTTATGAGATGGATTAATGTTATTAGTCATGAGGAAGGTGAATGATGCTTCGTTGGATATCAAACCGAGTTAGCCTGAGATAAACCGTTTGATCTACCAACTCTTTAGGAGATCAGTGGGCAGTATTCAAAGTTGGAAAACAGCACATGGTGGTCGTTTTATTGTACAACTGGTGAAGCATTATTCCTTGCTTTTGTAGTCACGTCGATCTCAATCTATGTGAAGATGTTGTTGTTGGCAATCATGAAGGGTGATCTGCAGATTCTCATGCAGCTCAACTTAAACGGTGACAATACATATGCCACCAAATTGCCATGTTTGCACATGCATTTTTACTAAGCATTGATGAAGGTTTCCATTACCTCGCACAATAAATACAAGAGGAATTAATTGCTAATAGTGTCATTCTTGTAGTAGTTAGACCACTTTGTGGACTGAGTCTAATCAAGTTTGAGTGCTTGTCTGACAAGAGAAAATGAGTAAGTCAGTAAGGAGGTCTATTCGTTTGAGCTCACAAAAGCCCGGTCTTGCTATTTAGGAAGGTGCTTTGGTTGACAAGCCCAAGCTTGTGCCCACTAGATGCAATAGAAGGTTGCAATTCCAGGACGTTGTTGCTCAACTGGTAGATGATAAAGGCAAGCAGTCAGTGTGCTCTATTACTAGTGTCGGTAGGAAAATAAGGCATGGGCATGGCTCCTCTGGATTCCAACACTCACCCATTGACCTTACGAGCAAAACTTCTGATGATGTAACCGAGACCGACTCTGACTACTGTCGATATTTACCTCGCTTCAATCATGGTCTTCCCTCTGATGAGGAAGTGATATATGTGGTTCCATTGGTTGTTAAGACCCCAAGCGGACGAACTAGAACCATATTGGGAAAGGACAAGAAAGAAGAGGAGGCTGAGGGTGTACCATATTGGGCAACAACTAGAAGCGGGCGTGTATACCGGGGTCTGAGTGTTGGTAAGGGTAGGGTGGCGGGTAAATAAGAAGTTGTTGTGGTGCCTTTGTGGCAATTTGGTTGCTTGGTTTTTTTGCATGGATAGCGACAAAGGGGATTTTGATGACAATTTGTGTTCCCTTTTCTGATGGTAGTGTTATGCCTTGCATAACCACCCCCATTTTGAGTTGGAACAAAATGGGTCCCCCTTTCTCTTTCTAGTTTCTTCTTGCTTTTGGTTACTTGCTTTCCTCTTTGAAATTCTTTTGTTTTCCTCCTAATTTTGAATTTTGATCTATCTGATTTAATCTTGGTTCTGTCTCAACTTAAATTAGTTTCCTTCTTGCCAAGTATTCAATGAAATGATCATAAGCAATAGGATAGTTTATTTTAATATATTTCATATGCTTTGGGGACTAATGGAAGCATTTGTTTTACAGGATTAAATCGCACACATGATGATATTTTCCAAAGGAGCTTAGTTGCAATGCTTTCCTCAGTCCAGTTGGTCCTAAAAATCAGTTAAGGCAAAATTCAGCAAGACCCCAGAGATGTCATAGCGAGCGAAATTCATGTGCAGTCAACTATTGGCAAGACATCAATCGAGGTCACGGTGACTAGGAGCTTCCCCTCGGCATGAAATTATCATTCAAAGAAAGGTCTCAGCGACACCTAAAGGTTTCACCGATCAACAGCAGAGAGAATGCATATCGACAGGAGGTTTTCTCTTCGCCAAGAAGTCTCGGCGAATTCATGAAGTCTCACCGACTACCACACAACGAGCAAACACTTCGGCAGGAGTCATCTTCTTCGGCATATGGTCTTCGCGAAATCTTCAGGTCTTGCCGACTGATGGTAAAAATTTCCCATCGCGGAGAGATCTGTTTGTCAATATAAAGTCTCAGCGAACCCGCGATGTCTTACCGACCGCCAACAAAGTAACCCTTCAGCAAGACTCAACTGCATCGGGGTAACGTCTCACTGAGCGGCTCCGGTCACACCGACGTGGCACGAGGGATTCTATCAGTGGTCTTCAATGAGAGAATCAATATGTCTCGGTGACCAAAAGGAGGTCTCCTAAAATGAAAAGGTCAGCAGAAAGTTGTGGTTTTGGCATAGTGTCTGGCCGAAAGGAGGAGGTCACGCCAAAGAAGGTTGTCATTGGGGAGAATGGATTATGTTTGGTAGGATGTCTTACCAACATGGGAAAGTCTTGCTGATCAAGCAAGCCCTCCTCCAACTCAAATAAAATCTCGGCAAAGCGGGGAGACTTCGGTGGAAGGTCTCAGTGAAACAATAGGCTCTCAGTGCCGCAACATACTATCAGCATAACCTCTTTCCGATTCAACAGGGTCTGGCTGAAATAAAACAAAATCGCTAGAGGATCTAGGCCTCGGGGTAATCTCTCACCGACCTATGATGGTCACACCAAAGCAAAAGGGGCTAAGCTTGGGGGAATAAAAGGAACTCGGGGAGACTCTGAGCGGATGGAACAGGTTTGGTATGATGTCTTGCCGACCTGACGGTGTCTCCCTGACATGAGAATGTGCTCGCTGAGAAGAAAGATATGCGCCATGTGGTCTTGCCGAGAGCATAAAGTCTTGCCGATAGGTTTTGCGAGCTCAGTATGACTTCTACAGCTCGCCGAAGGGTCTCATCGATTGGTCTGCGCTATGCCAATAACTGTTAGAAGACAAAATCACTTCAGGGAGACACGATAAGTTTCTCTCCGACATGCGATTTAAGGAAGACCGCTCTTGACTGCTCAGGAATCTGGCGTGGCATGTGATCGTCCAATCAGAAGGAGCGAAGGTGGGCCATTGACCGATTGACCGCCCCTATGGAAAAGACTAATAGAATGCAAGCAAGATGGATTCCTTCTGAGAACGGATGACGATGGATCGGCTCGGGTGACGATGTTCAGATCTGCAAGGAGGATCGATGGTGCTTCCAAAAGATGGTCAACGTACAGAGAAGTCCAGAACAAAAAGGAAGCCGAAGGAAAGAAGAAACTGTGACTCATAGGGATAGCTGTAGTGACTATTGGCAAGGAGGTAGATCAGCATTAATAGAGATATTCTGAGCATTCAAGGTGACCCCAAAAAAGTTCAAAGGTGGACACGAAGACAGGAGAGTTAATGTTGTAGCTGCAAAAAATATCTAAAAAGGCTTCTCCTAGGGATAGAAATCCTTCATCAGCATGGACAGCAGGGCCTCACATTGAATGCAACTTTGACCCTCCTCAAAAAGATCTAAGAGCCGACCCTCTTGCAATTAGGAGATATTTTTGAAAACCCTAATGCAGGGACAGCACATTCTTTTGGTACATTCTATATATATGGCCTTCTGGCCTCTTTGTAAGAGTTAGAACTTTTAAAGAATTTCTGAGGTTAGACAATTAGTGTTAGAGCAGACAGTTAGAAGAAAATATAGGAATTAGTAAGTTAAGAGAAGGAGATAGAGTTGCCTCCTGATTCTTTGTAATAGGAGTTTCTTTTGTCTTCTTGGTTAGGATTTAGATTTAGATTCATAATATACTAATGTACCTTTCAGTTTCCTTAGTGTAAATGGAAACAATTTGAAATCGTAGATTATCTATACACTGGTGATTGTGCCAGCTTTGTAAATGTTGCTTATCTGTTTCACCAACAGTAGAAGCAACCATATTAAAATATATTTCATGTTGTGTTTCAGAATGGTGTTTGTCTTGAGTTAATCATTTGATTTGTGAAGTCTTCAAGGAATGAAATGTTATTTTATGTTTTGTTTAAATAGATGAATTGCAATATGCTATCAAATCAGCACTGGGAATGAATACAACTGTGTGTTAATCACAAGTTAATCTTGTTCTTCGGTTTTAGTTTACAGTTCCTTGAAGTTAACAAGTCTGGTTAGCGTTGGATGAATCATTGTTCTTTTCTGTTCCAAAACCTTGACCTATCTTTTGTTGTTTCTTTAAAACCCCTGGTTAGAGTAGGTTTAAATTCATGCTTGATCTTAGAACTATCCAGAAGCTCAACACCAGCAAGCCCCTTGAACATTACTATTACATTGACCAATTGAGCAGCATCAACACTGTTGAGAACCAACTACAAAGACCTTGGGAGCTAAGATATACATGTGATAATCTTTCTCTTTCAGGAGAAACAAAGTAGCAATATTATGTTTGCATGTTGTTGTGCCAAAACACACGTCAACAGGAACTGGCGCTAGAAGGAGGGCCTAAAAGGGAAAACTAGATAAAGCTAGGTTTTCCTCTTTAGAAAGGTCCCATAGAGTTCTTCGGTTAGCTGAAAATCTGCCACCTTTGATAGAACTCGAGACTCCAATAAGACACAAGAGTCATAAGACTAGCTCAGCTATCGTATCACCCTTGTTAGCTCCACTCACTCCACCAGGCTTTTCACCAATACCTCAGTGGGTACCCATTAATCCACCATCTAATCTGTCTCAACTGCCATCACCATTGGTTCAATCCATACAATAGCTAGCTCAACCACCACCACCGCCACCAATGGAATTCTTTCAGAATAACCCCTCTCCATTGGGGACTATCCCTGGAGGTTTTCATGAACTACCTAAGAACCCTGAGAAATTCCACCCTAAGTAAATTCATGGTGAATCAAGGAGTGCTAAAGAGCACATACAAGCTTTTAAGAATTATTGTACTAGAGCTCAGATAGCCCACCATGTAGTCTATAGGTTGTTTCCTTATTCCTTAGGGGATATGGCCTACAATTGGTACCTTAATCTCCCTCAAGGTTTTATTCTAACCTGGACACACCTAGAAAATGCTTTCATTAATCAGTTCAGAATCTACGTGGATCCAGCTCTTTTATATCACCAATTCACTACCATTAGAAAGGAACCAGGTGAACCCTTGCCTTTATTCAATACCAAGTTCCAACGAATGTATAGGAGATTGCAAGATCCCTATCTAGTCATTGAGAATAGTGCCATCCAAGCTTACTTTAGAGTTATAGACCCCTTGCTTGGCTTGTTCTTACAAAGGACTTATCAACCAACTGATATTGATTCTCTATCCAAAGTCTATCATCTAGCTATCAAGTTGTAGCAACAAATCAGTTCTCAACAAGGAGGCCTAGGAGGAGGTTTCCCTTCAATAGGATATCAGATATATAGCCCAACTCCTCTATTCAATACTATCCCAAGAATGTCTCCTTCCCACTATGGGCCTATATCTGAATTGCAAACTCAGCCTCATGTCCCATTCTTTGCTACTGAAACTTCTGATCTTTTTCAACAATCACAGCTTCCTCAAAGTTCCCATGGTCATCAGAACCAAATTGGATCACCAAATCATAGCGGTCAGCCACTTGCTGCTAAGAATGTGGAAAGTGAGAAGACAGTCTAGCTTACAAATGAGGTAGAAACCTTGAAGAAAACACTGTCTCGGGTTACAAATGACATGGCTCAGCTTCGATTGAACCCTGTTCAAAGCCAAGGTAATTATCCCAATCAAAACATCAACAATCAGGGTACTTATCAGAATAACAACAATTACAACCAAAGGGGTTATCAGGGCCAAAATTCCTCTAACCAAGGCTACTAGAATCAGAGTAGAGGATATAACCAAAGGCCAAGTAACAACAGACAATGGAATACAGGGCCCAATAATGGGGGAGTTTCTCATAACTATCAGGAAAATGAGGAGAGAACACATACTGCAAACGTGGCTGACCTCAACTTCATGACCAATTGGTGCAGGTTGCATGATACTGCAACCCATTCTGAAGTAAACTGCCCTCAGATGGAGAAAGTTGTCAAGATGGCACACGAAGATGCCCACACATTCTAGGGGAATTCAAACAAAGGAGGTGATTCAGTGGATACTGCAATGGCTTATGACCTCTTTGAGGAGGAACCATCATTCCCAAGGCAAGAGGAGAATGAACCAGAGGAAGATTCATATGATGCCCAAGCCTTTCAGGCCAAAGGAGGACACTTCTTGCGAAATCAGAATAAAGGTTTGTTCACTACATCAACACCCCCTAATCACATGGTGCCTCCAGATCAAGGTGCTGATAATAATCCTCCTCCACCAAAAGGCCCACCTGACTTCCATAATAAGGGTAATTCCTCTGCCATTTTCAAAAGTAATCCAAGTTATAATATGGAATTTTATGTTGTTTCTGAGATGAAAAGACAAAAAACTTCTTTGTCATTCTTTGACATCTTAAAGTGGTGCCCTTCTCAAAGGGAGATAGTACTAAAAGCTTTGGAGCAAGCTGACAAATCAAAAGGAAAGAACAAGGTGGCACCTACTAGGGATGTGAATGCAGCCTTGTATAGAAATAAGGTAGGTACCTAACCATTTCTCCTGAGTTTAATAATTTGTGGGAAGAATCTACATAACTGTTTGTTGGATTCAGGGGCTTCAGGCAATGTCATGCCATATTCTATATGTAAGAAATTGGGATTGGACCCTGTCCAAACTAACAAGAAGGTCATCCAACTTGACAAAATAGAAGTTAACGTAGTTGGAGAGTTGAAAAATGTACATGTCCAAGTAGGATCAGACCCTAGGATTCAAACCAACATAGATGTCCAAGTGGCAGACATCTCAGATACTTATGGTATGTTACTGAGCAGAGATTTGATGAAAAGTCTAGGGGTATATCTTTCCCTTGACTTTTCACATATGTGGCTGCCATGGAGAGGGATTCCCACACAAATCAGGATTGAAAGCAAGCCCCACCTCAAGAATGTCATCACTGAATATGACTACCCCAATGAGGTAGCCTATTTCGAAACTAGGATAGGGGTTTATAGGAGAGAAGAAATTTTAACTTTTTTTGTTCTTGATCCTAAAGAACTGCCCATACAAAAGCTCCTTGATCTTATGATTGATGAAAATCAGCAGGCATTAATCAGAAAGTTGCAGCAAGATCAGCTGGTCTTGGGAGGTGTAGATCTGCAAAGTCTCCTACTCCCCAATTGGTGCAGGGTACACTACCAAAGTCATTCTGAACTGACTTTCTAATCCTGCATTGACATTTTAAATCACATTTCCAAAGATGAGGAAGCTAGCACAAGCCACCCTGAGACCATTGTAGACTGCTTCTCATTTGAAGCCAAGGAAGCAACAATGCTAACCAGGGATAGGACACTTCCAAAAGAAATTCCTTCCCAAATTGAACTGGCCTCAGTCACATGTCTTAACCAGCATACTCATGTGGAACAACCCCAAGGCTTGCCCGACATTCCTGTATTCATGAGTGTACCAAAAACCAAGGGGTCAGCCAAAGAAACAAATGACTATTAGAAGGATAGCCACAGGTCAAATGATACAACTAAGCCAACATCAGAAAGTATACCTAAAGAAACTACAGAACACTTTTTCCCTGTATCTGATGTAGAAGATCAAATAGCCCTACCTATGGCTCATTCTATCCAAACGCCCACAATAACTTCAAAAGGATCAACCCCAGCTTGTGATCAGCTATGGACCCTCACCTTTGATGGATCTAAATCCAAATCAGGTTGTGGTGTTGGGATTGAACTAACCAGCCCGAAAGGGAAAACATTCTTTGCTTCCTACAGGTTGCAATTTGGGTGTACTAACAATGTAGCAGAGTATGAAGCTCTGGCATGGGGACTGATGTTTGCACACAAGAAGAAAGTTACAGCCTTGATGGTCAAGGGAGATTCAAAAATTGTTGTCAAGCAAGTGCACAGCCAGTACACATGTCACAACAGAAGGCTGGCAGCTTACAGGAATCGGGTGTGGAACCTGATAGAAGACTTTGATTCCTTTGGGGTTAGCCTAATCCCTAGAGAAGAAAATCAGGTAGCTGATTCATTGGTTGTTGCTACAAGTACCCTGGAACCTATGCAAGGCTCCAAGCTCAATAAATTCTCAGTGGAATTAATTTCCACCCCTGCAGTTCCTAATAATATCACGAACTTTCAAGTCTTTGAGGATGATCGACATATTCTTGCTTTCTTAGCAAGCTCAGATGTGTTTGAGGGGAAAATTATTGATGATTCCAACAGAGATCAAGAGGATTGGAACCTTGAGGAATGTGATACAGAAGGAGTTCTTAACTTAAAGAATAATAACATTCCCAAGGGAATGGTGGCCTTGGAAAGGATTTTTGACTCAGACCCAAGGGCTCGAGAGAAGATATCAACTGAAGAAAAGGGAGGTGAATATGAGACAGTTAACCTGGCCGATTCTGGCCCTGAAAGGAATGTCTACACAGGGAAGGCCTGCCCTGAAGCAATCAGGAAAGACATTTTGAAGGCACTTAAGAAAGATATTTCTACAATTGCTTGGGGATATGAGGACCTAAAGACATTTGATGCCTCTGTTATGACTCACACTATTCCCTTGAAGCCCGAAGCTAAACCCTTCCGACAGAAGTAGCGCCCTTTCAATGCCCTGATGAACCATTGATCTATAAAGAAGTCCAAAAATTGCTCTCAGCAAGGATAATCTTCCCTGTGTGCCATTCAACTTGGGTGGCTAACTTAGTCCCATTTCATAAGAAAAATGGGGAAATTAGGCTATGTGTCAATTTCAGAAATCTGAATAGAGCTTCAGCAAAGTATAATTACCCACTCCCTTCTCTGGATGAAGTGTTGCAGGTAGTCAATGGATCTTAGATGATATCCTTCTTGGATGGTTACTCTGGATATAATCAGGTAATGGTCGATTGTGAAGAAAAAATGAAGACAACCTTCACTACAAAGTGGGGAATGTTCGCATATAGGAGGATGCCATTCGGTCAGATAAATGCTGGAGCAACTTTCCAACACGCCATGGACATAGCTTTCAAGGACCTAATTGGTAAGTGCATCATTGTTTACATGGACGACCTAACAGTGTTCTCCAAGGATCGATTGAACCATGCTACGGACTTGGCCAAAGTTCTAGAGAGATGCATCTGATATGGCATCTCCCTGAATCCCAACAAGTGCATGTTCGGAGTTTCTAAAGGGAAGCTCTTTGGACACATAATTTCTGAAAGAGGGATTTCAATCAACCTAGATCAAATCGAGTCCATCCTAAAAATCACTCTGCCTGGAAGCAAGAAAGAAATGAGGTCTTTCTTTCGGAAAATTAACTTTGTGAGAAAGTTCATCACGGGCTTTGCCGAAATCGTGAAACCACTAAACGAAATTATGAAGAATGACGCTAAAATAGAGTGGACTGAGGAGGTGAAGGCTACATTTGTGCAAGTCAAGCAATCCATCTCAGAAGCACCCGTGCTCACCAGCCCTAACTATCTCAAACTATTTTACATCTACTCTTTTTCCTCTGAGCATTCATGCACGACTGTTTTAACTCAATGAAGAGGAGAGGCAAAGGAGAGGCCGATTGCATTCATGAGCTCTCCATTCAAAAACACGGAAATCAAATATCCACCTCTGGAGAAGCAAGCTTTCATGTTGTTTTGGGCTGTCAAGAAGTTCTGACATTACATCATCCAAAGCCAGGTCGTCGTTGTAGTTTCTAACGCGGTTGTGAAGTCCCTACTCATGTAGAGCGAGCTGGGAGAAAGGAGAGGCAAATGGATGGCCATCCTGGAAGAATTCAACCTAGAGATACACCCTATGAAGCTAGTCAGGGGCACGGGTTTATCCAAGTCCATGGTGAACGCTGGCGACAACATCATTTGTCAGCAATACACAACCCAAACTTTCTCTAATGACCCATGGTATGCTGATACCATTTGCTTTATGCTCAACAATCATTGTCCAGAAGGAATGAATGCGACTCAAAGGAGAGCCTTGAGGCTGAAGAGTTCTCATTACATGCTCAAAGAAGGGTTACTATACAAGAATAATTACGAAGGAGTATACTTGAGATGCCTTGATCATCAAGAGGCTAGACATGTAATCTCGGAGTTTCATGGGAAACATGGCACAGGTCATGGGTCTGCAGATTCTTTGGCACACCAGATCCTCAGATCTAGTTATTATTGGCCCTGTGTATTCAAAGATGCACATCAACATGTGAGGACATGTCACACCTATCAGATTTCTGCATCAAAGGAACGCCATGCAGCTATTCCATTGCAACCTGTCTATGAAGTAAGGCCATTTTCCCAATGGGCACTGGATTTTATTGGGGTGATTAACCTGAATTCTTCTGTAGGACACAAGTTTATCTTAACTACTTCTAATTATTGCACAAAATGGACAGAGCTTATACCCTGTAAGAATAGCACCACAGAGGTAGTGATCAAGTTCGTCACCGAGTGCATCACTACAAGGTTTCGGGTACCCTTCGCTCTGGTATGTGACAATGGATATGCTTTTTCTTCTACTAAGTTTATTTCCTAGGCATATGATCACAAGATTGTCTTAAAGTATTCTTCAAATTATTACCCACAAGGCAATGGAGTTGCAGATTGAACCAACAAGAATCTCTTAGGGGTAATTAAGAAACTGTTAGAGCATAACCCTAGAGACTGGCATACCCAACTGAGATTCGCATTATGGGCAGATAGGACTAGGATTAAGGCTGCTTTAAACACCTCACCCTTCAAGCTGGTATATGGCCAAGAGCCTATCTTTCCTATCCATCTGCAAATACCTAACCTTGATTTCATGTAGAAATTCTACTCTGGTGACAATAGGATAGAGGTGAGACTAGCTGCTTTGTTAAAATTAGAAGAACAGAGAGATGCCGCCTTGCAGCAATTCTCTAGGCACCAGGTTGTTGTCAAATGTTGGTTTGACAAAAGAGCTAAAATCAAAGCTTTTAGGATATCAGACCTTGTGTTGCTATGGGATAAAGCTAGTGAAAAGAAGGGCAGTCACCAGAAATTTGATAAACGTTGGCTAGGTCCTTATCAGGTTGCTGAGATCCTAGGAGAAAATGCTTTCAGATTGAGTACTCTAACTGGAGAACCTGTCCCATTGCCTGTTAATGGACAGTTTCTTAAACACTATTTTGAATCATGAAGTTGGCATTTTGCTCGGTGATGCATTTGTATAAATAATTTCTACTTGTAAATAGTCTGTGTGTAAATAGCTCTTTCATGTGTGTGAGTAATCTGCTGCTTCTCTTGATGTGAATAATTTTCTCTTTGTCTGTAAATAGTTTTTTTTTGGTTTGTGTGTTTGTCCCTCTGTCCTTTTGTCTTGCTACTTGGTTTCTCTTTCTATTCTATTTTTTTCTTTGGGGTTTATCTATTTATTTCCTTCTTTAAATGGTGGTTGTATTATGTGAAGCATACTTTGGTCGCTAGGAGAGAAGTGGTTTAGATATTTTCAAGCTTTCTGATTGGGTGATTTTGTCCTAAACTCTTTGTTTCATGCTTGTTGTCAATAAGAGTTGTGAGAGTTTTGAAGACAAGGTGCAAAGTAAGTAACCTTCATTAGCTCCTTTGAATCTTTCACAAATCATTAAGGACATCTCCTCCTGTAAGGGTATATCTATCCCAGGACTATGGTGTTGCAAGATTTGAGTGAAAAATCTGATTCCCAAGTGTTGTCTTGAGGTCCATGGTAGTTTTCAACCCAAATCAGATGTTAAACATCTGACATATTGAAAAAGAACTAAATGGAATATCTGAAACTCTATGAGAAAACAAAAAAAAGAGGAAAATTTACCTAAAGAGAAAAGGATTCAATATGAATGGGTGATTCCAGTATCTCTACCGGAGCTATGGACGCCTGACTGGCAGTAGAGCAATGCTATGAGGAAACTAGAGGTATCTCCATCAAGGCTATAGATGCCTGACTGGCAGCGGAGAAATGCCCAGGATATCATTGCACGAAAGCTAAAAGGAATCAACTCATGTAGCTCAAATCTTGCACATTGTTGTTCGAAAGATAGGGAAAACTTTATGAAAGGATGATGCACTATCAAGCACACACATAGATTCAAGGCTAGTTACTGTTGGCTTATATTTGAGATTCTAGCTCAACCTTGCTTGTTAAAACTAACCCAGCTGGAGTTGTGATGGTCATGTACCATGAGTTCTGGGTAGCTGAAGCCTTCAGCTCCTTGAAAATGGTTAAGCCATTATCCCAGCCGAGTCGCCATTTGTTATGCCTTGCATAACCACCCCCATTTTGAGTTGGAACAAAATGGGTCCCCCTTTCTCTTTCTGGTTTCTTCTTGCTTTTGGTTACTTTCTTTCCTCTTTGATATTCTTTTGTTTTCCTCCTAATTTTGACTTTTGATCTATTTGATTTAATCTTGGTTCTATCTCAACTTAAATTAGTTTCCTTCTTGCCAAGTATTCAATGAAATGATCATAAGCAACAAGATAGTTTATTTTAATATATTTCATATGCTTTGGGGACTAATGGAAGCATTTTTTTTGTAGGATTAAATCGCACACATGATGATATTTTCCAAAGGAGCTCAGTTGCAATGCTTTCCTCATTCTAGTTGGTCCTAAAAATTAGTTAAGGCAAAAGTCGGAAAGACCCCAGAGATGTCACAAAAAGTGAAATTCATGTGCAATCAACTATTGGCAAGACATCAATCAAGGTCACAGCAACTAGGAGCTTCCCCTCGGCATGAAATTCCCATTCAAAGAAAGGTCTCAGCGAGACCTAAAGGTTTCACCGATCAACATCAGAGAGAATGCATATCGGCAGGAGGTTTTCTCTTCGCCAAGAAGTCTCGGCGAATTCATGAAGTCTCACCAACTACCGCACAACGAGCAAACACTTCGGCGGGAGTCATCTTCTTTGGCATATGGTCTTCGTGAAATCTTCAGGTCTTGCCGACTAATGGTGAAAATTTCCCATCACGGAGAGATCTGTTCATTGGTATAAAGTCTAAGCAAACCCGCAATGTCTTACCGACCGCCAACAAAGTAACCCTTCGGCAAGACTCAACTGCATCGGGGTACCATCTCACCGAGCGGCTCCAGTCACACTGACGTGGTGTGAGGGATTCTATCAGTGGTCTTTGGTGAGAGAATCAATATGTCTTGATGACCAAAAGGAGGTCTCCCGAAATGAAAAGGTCGGCAGAAAGTTGTGGTTTCAGCATAGTGTCTGGCCGAAAGGAGGAGGTCACGCCGAAGAAGGTTGTCATCGGGGAGAATGGATTATGTTTGGTAGGATGTATTACCAACGTGGGAAAGTATTTCCGATCAAACAAGCCCTCCTCCAACTCAAATAAACTCTCGGCAAAGCGGGGAGACTTCGGTGGAAGGTCTCAGCAAAATAATAGGCTCTCGGCGACACGACATACTATCGGCATAACCTCTTGCCAATTCAACAGGGTCTGGCCGAAATGAAACAAAATCGCCGAAGGATCTAGGCCTCGGGGTAATCTTTCACCAACCTATGATGGTCACACCGAAGCAAAAGGGGCCGAGCTCGGGGGAATAAAAGGAACTCGGGGAGACTCTGAGCGGATGGAATGGGTTCGGTATGATGTCTTGCCGACCCAACGATGTCTCCCCTAGATGAGAATGTTCTTGCTAAGAAGAAAGATATGCACCATGTGGTCTTTCTAAGAGCATACAATCTTATTGATAGGTTTTGCGAGCTCGGTATGACTTTTGCAGCTCACTGAAGGGTCTCATCGACTGGTCTGCACTATGTCGATAACTGTTAGAAGACAAAATCACATCGGGGAGACATGATAAGTGTCTCACCGACATGCAATTTAAGGAAGACCACTCTTGACTGCTTAGGAATCTGGCATGGCATGTGATCGTCCAATCAGAAGGAGCGAAGGTGGGCCATTGACCAATTGACCGCCCCTGTGGAAAAGACTAACAGAATGCAAGCAAGATGGATTCCTTCTGAGAATGGATGATGATGGATCAGCTCGGGGGACGGTGTTCAGATATGCAAGGAGGCTCGATGGTGCTTCTAGAAGAAGGTCAATGTACAAAGAAGTCCAGAATAGAAAGGAAGCTGAAGGAAAGAAGAAATTGTGACTCACAGGGACAGCTGTAGTGACTACTAGCAAGGAGGTAGATCAGCATTAATGGAGATGTTCTTAGCATTCAAGGCAACCCCAACAGAGTTCGAAGGTGGACATGAAGACAGGAGAGTTAATGCTACAGCTGCAAAAAAGATCTAAAAAGGCTTCTCCTGGGGATAGAAACCCTTCATCAACATGGACAGCAGGGCCTCACATTGAATGCAGCTTTGACCCTCCTCGGAAAGATCTAAGAGCCGACCCTCTTGCAGTTAGGAGATATTTTTGAAAACCCTAATGCGGGGACAACACATTCTTTCGGTACATTCTATATATATGGCCTTCTGGCCTCTTTGTAAGAGTTAGAACTTTTAAAGAATTTCTAAGGTTAGACAGTTAGAGTTAGAGCAGATAGTTAGAAGAAAATCTAGGAATTAGTAAGTTAACAGAAGGAGATAGAGTTGTCTCCTGATTCTTTGTAATAGGAGTTTCTTCTATCTTCTTAGTTAGGATTTAGATTCAGATTCAGAATAGACTAATGTACCTTTCAGTTTCCTTAGTGTAAATGGAAACAAATTGAAATCGCAGATTATCTGTACACTGGTGATTGTGCCAGCTTTGTAAATGTTGCTTATCTGTTTCACCAACAGTAGAAGCAACCATATTAAAATCTATTTCATGTTGTGTTTCAGAATGGTGTTTGTCTTGAGTTAATCATTTGATTTGTGAAGTCTTCAAGGAATGAAATGTTATTTTATGTTTTGTTTAAATAGATGAATTGCAATTTGCTATCAAATCAGTACTGGGAATGAATACAATTGCGTGTTAATCACAAGTTAATCTTGTTCTTCGGTTTTAGTTTACAGTTCCTTGAAGTTAACAAGTTTGGTTAGCGTTGGATGAATCATTGTTCTTTTTTGTTCCAAAACCTTGACCTATATTTTGTTGTTTCTTTAAAACCCCTGGTTAGAGTAGGTTTAAATTCATGCTTGATCTTAGAACTATCCAAAAGCTAGAGTAGGTTTAAATTCATGCTTGATCTTAGACCTATCCAAAAGCTCAACACCAGAAGGCCCCTTGAACATTACTGTTACATTGACCAATTGAGCAGCATCAGCACAGTTGAGAACCAACTACAAAGACCTTGGGAGATAAGATATCCATGTGATCATCTTTCTCTTTCAGGAGAAACAGAGTAGCAATATTTTGTTTGCATGTTGTTGTGCAAAAACACACGTCAACAGGTAGTTACAACTTTAGCTTTCCCCAGTTCATGCACTATGTTTTGTAAATTCAACGTGTGGGAAGTTTTGAAATGAAAGTCAAATGCAATGGAGATTTTGTTCAAATGAAAATTTGTGGTGAAATTACATTTGAGCCCGAAGCTTGTTGCTCCCATGTCATATAAAAGGGAAATCAAGGCTCATTTGTAGGGAGAGAACTAATGAAAGCTCTAGCTAGGTTTTGAGTTGAATATATGGGTAGAAAGATATTTATCATTTGATGAGGAAGTGATATATGTGGTGCCATTGGCTATTAAAACCCCAAGCAGACAGACTAGAACCGTATTGGGCAAGGACAAGAAAGAAGAGGAGGCTGAGGTTTCCTCTCCTCCTCTAGCAACAACTAGAAGCAGGCATGTATACCGGGGTCTGAGTGTTGGTAAGGGCACAATGGCAGGTAAATAAGAAGTTGTTGTGTGGGATGTAAAATTTTGTGTTGATGATGTTGTTGTTGGTGGTGGTGTTGGTTATGCGTGTGTGGCACATTTTGATGTCGATTGTGTGCCTTCGTGGAAATTTGGTTCCCTAGTTTTTTTGCGTGGATAGCGACAAAGGGGATTTTGATGACAATTTGTGTTCCCTTTTCTTATGGTAGTTACAACTTTAGCTTTCCCCATTCATGCACTATGTTTTGCAGATTCAACGTGTGGGAAGTTTTGAAATGAAAGTCAAATGCAATGGAGATTTTGTTCAAATGAAAATTTGTGGTGAAATTACATTTGAGCCTGAAGCTTGTTGCTCCCTTGTCATATAAAAGGGAATTCAAGGCTCATTTGTAGGGAGAGAACTGATGAAAGCTCTAGCTAGGTTTTGTGTTGAATATATGGGTAGAAAGATAGGAATAGAATCGATATTCTGTTTTGAGTTTTGGATGAATATATACAAATTATCTTAAATTGTATGCAGATATGACTTATAAGCATGAATAAACGTATAATTCTAATATATTTTCTCTCCTTATGTGTATTTGAGTGAATTTTGAATGAAATGTTAATGATGTCATTCTTCTTTTGAGAATTTGTTCAATTCATGTATGTCTATGTTTTTGCTTTGATTCAAGAAAATCAATTAAATTCTTAAATGGAGTCATAAGTTTACAATTATTTACAAAGGATTTGATAAGTAGTAATATATCAGAGAATTGATCTCCATAATGCAAGGTATTATATGAGTAGTCCATTCTATTAAATTCTTGGGTCATTTCTGCTAACGGTAAATGGGTAACTAAATATTTAACTGGCGAAGAATAAAAGAATAATATGTAAATGGGTCACTCACTCACTCCTCTATCTCTCTCCTAACCCCTAAACCCTTAAACCCTCTACCCTCTACCCTTAACCCTCTCTCTCTCTCTCTCTCTCTCTCTCTCTCTCTCTCTCTCTCTCTCTCTCTCTCTCTCATAGCCACTCCCTCTCTGGGGTCTCTCTCTCCTCACTCACTCACTCCTCTATCTCAAGTCTCTCCCTCCACCCATATCCCTCTTGGGTCTTTCTCTCACTCCTCCTCCCTCTACCCATAACCCTAAACCCTTTACCCTTAAACCTCCCTCTCTCTCTCTCAAGTCTCTCCCTACCCCCTCTCCCTCTCAAGGTCTCTCTCTCCTCACTCTCTCTATCTCTCCCTCTCTCACCCTTAACCCTAAACCTTAAACCCTTAACCCTTAAACTATAAACCCTCTACCCTCTATCTCTCTCTTGGTACTTGTATCATGACCTTGATTCAACCATTGCTCTTCTTTTGTTATGTGTAATAAATACACATAGTCTCCCCATTTTATCTTTATTGGACAACCACCTGTCACATATGTGGGTGACCTAACAACTCATGTTCTTATGTGATGTGTGACTGTCCAATAGGGTTATGGTGAGAGGGGCTTGACAACAACTTGAAATGCTTCCTCATTGTTTAAAAGATGCATAATTTAACTTGATGCATCTATGAAGTCACTTCCTTTATAAACAAATCATGGATTTTCTTAAGAAGATTGAAGGACATATCAACACAGTATGTTGCATCTTTTGAATATGTCCTTTCCTGTCATGTCTTATGTTCCTTTCATGTCATGTCTTATGTTACTAGTCTTTTATGGTATTGGGAAAATCCTAAGGTTGGGGTTTTGTCTTTGACTAAATCCTTCTCTCTCTCCCCTCTAGTCTTTTATGGTATTGGGAAAATCCTAAGGTTGGGGTTTTGTCTTTGACTAAATCCTTCTCTCTCTCCCCTCTACCCATAACCCTAAACCCTTAACCCTTAAACCCTCTACCCTCTACCC
>VDFB02282344.1:0-19943 GCA_007258455.2 Sequoia sempervirens | reverse complement strand
AGAGGTGGAGATACAGGAATTACGGAGAGGGAGAGACGAGATGGTAGCAGAGGTAGCGACTCTCTGAAGAGAGAGGGATTTAGCAGAGTTGTGGGCACAGGCTCTCTAGAGGGATAGAGATGCAGCAGTGGCTCGGGCACAAGGGGCTGAGAGAGATAGAGATGCAGTAGAGATGCAGATACAGACCCTTCAGGAAGAGAGGGATGCTGCGATGGCTCATGTTCTGACAAGTCAGGGTGAGGGTGGGATGCCCAGAGCAAATGTGCAGATTATGGAGAGAGAGAGGGATCGACTATAGGCAGAGCTGGCATAGAGTCAGTTAGCTCAAGAGGCATGGGATTAGGAGAGGAGGGCCATCACCAGGGACCGAGACAGGTATCGTCTTGAGTGGAATTCCGCTCGGGTTCAGGCTGTGGAGAGAGAGGATAGTACGAGAGAGGCAGGATTTTGGATGGTCGCATACTATCATTCAGTTCCAGACCCGTCTCAGTGGATATTTCGTTATCCTAGGCAGACATCTCAGATGCCAACGCCATCACAGTCATTAGGGACATAGACACGTGGTTACAGTGATTCACCAGGTGTTTCACCAGGTAGAGGGGCAGGTCCTGAGTCTCCACAGAGATCAGATGTGGGGAGTTCATTTGGGAGGTGGTAGGCTACTGAGTTTTTTGACAGATGTAGGATGTAGTGTGTAGGATTTATTGACAGAGATTAGAGATGTTCTATACCTCTGGATTTTTTATTTTATCATGTGATGGATATATGTATGATGGACATGCGACACATGTTATATTATTTTGATATGAGACAATTCTTATTGACACCATGTAGTATGTTTTTGTTTATGATGGGTAATTATATCCATGTGTATATGGTATTACTTGTTTATGTGGATGAATGTGTTATTTATGCTCATGTGTTGATTTATTTACGTTTATGTTTTATGATATGAGATGTTCATGTGGATGAGTGGATATATGTATTGATGGAATATGAATAATTTTATTGATGCATGGTGATGTGATATGTGCATGGTGATATGGTATGTGTACCTATGGGATCTATGATGATTTTGGTATATGGATGCCTAGTTGACGTATTTTTCATGTATGTATGTATGATGGATTTTGTATGAACATTTTATGTATGCAAGATGTGATATATTATGCATCTAACACTTTGTGATGTAGGTGGCGATGTATGTATGGACCTAACATGTGGTGATGCAGGTGGCGATGGATTGTACTTTTGTAATTTTAGAGGAAATAACACACGGTCATAAGTGCCAATAAGAACTGACATGATGATGGGAGGTGGGTATGTGGTGATTTTGAAGATGGATGTAATTTGGCATATGTCAAAAGGTATCAGTATCCTGAGAGGAATGGAAGAGAATGGGGGAAAGTATTTGCACAACCAAAACTATAGGGTGAGTGTAATGCAATGATTATGAAAATGCAATCCTAGTTCAATTTACCATCTTTGGAGCACTAGTTTTTGCTATAGCATAAGACACGATAAACCAAGGTATGGAGAACCAAGGTAGATTAGTGCCTAATGCATAAGACAAACACGCCAGATAGAAAAGATATCCCAATACTCCAAAGTCATGAAGACTTTGTTCGAGTCCGGTATTGAGATAACCACAAACACAAAAGGATGCCCCAACATAACACAAGACCTCGAGGATCTTGGTGGGTACTATGTGGGACAACCAAGAAAACACAACAAAGGAAAAGATCAAGATATGCCCCTATGCGGACTAATCAAAACATGCCATGATATGATGGATTATGGCAGCCTTGATGAGTGATGATAGGGAGCCCAAATGATAAACAAAAACCAAAAGCATCATAAAAGATTGCAAGTAATTTCAAATGTCCATTGCCATAGGATCAAGGGGGGATAGATGGGATTGATGAGGTTTGTTAGGAAGGGTGTATCCTGATGAGACCTATGATGGATACTAAGCGAAAAGATCGATATGATATAGGATATTCAAAGTTGATTAGATTCGTTGGTACAAATGAGTTTTGTTTGTTAAGGACTAGTGAGATAAAGGCATATCTTGACAACATGACACAAGGAAGACAAAACACCACCTAAAGACCTAGGGGCTCGGGGGCCGATCATAGATTAGCCTTGCCTAGGTGAAATCATAGAGCCGTCGTAGTTCATGAAAAAGACCATGGATAAAGCAGAAAGAAGACAATGGTGACTGATGATGAAGGACACAACATGCGATAGACAAATGCCCCAGGGGAGGATCAAATGACCAACCTTGCCTACGTGACAGTGCAGGGGCAACGTAGTTTGACAAAGGATGAAGGCGACGAAACCTAGGTGGAAACCGACATGATGAATGATCTTACATGACGACACAGACCGACGGACGAAAGACATAAGCTCAGGATGAGGGGTAGGTAAGGTAGGTCATCTAATGCTCAATCAACAAATACCAAGCGGCCTAGGCTGATGTGGGTGGGGATGAGAGTGTGGATGGAAGCACAAAATAACTAGGACGTCAGGTAGATAATGATTAAGCCCTCTATGGATGACGCCTGCAAATAGGTTTTCACCATCCATACATATCCAAGGCGCCACCAAGAGGTGGTTTTCACCATAGGACGAATTTATTTCTCTTTACTAATTTTTTGGATTTTGTTTTACTTTTTTGATTTTTTTTATTTTTTTGGATTTTTTGATTTTTTTTTTTTGATTTTTTTTTGATAGGGTAGATCAAGCAGACTTAAGCATAGAACCTTTTCAGATGGAGAATATTGACAGGTTTGTCAAGAGGATCTCCTTCCAGAGTAGTCAACCTATAGGCTCCAGATCCATATTTGGCAGTTATGATATACAGCCCGAACCAATTTGTTTCAAATTTTCCTTTCTTGTCACAGTCATGCTAAGTGCGTTGGTTTTCTTTGAGGACAAGCTCACCAACTTGGAATTGTCTAGGGTGGACCTTTTTATTGTAATGATGCTTGAGACGATTCTGGTATGCTTGTAGGTGATCATAGGCCCGTATTCTTCGTTCATCTAGTAACTCTAGTTGTGCAAGTTGTGCAATGTGAGCATCTTCTTCGCTGATGAGGTTCTTCAAAGAAATTCCCAATGAGGGGAGCTCAACTTCGATTGGAAAGATGGCTTCAGCACCGTATACTAAAGAGTAAGGGGTGGCACCTGTTGGGGTGCGGATGGAGGTGCGGTATACCCAGAGGGCAGGATGAATGTGAAGGTGCCAATCTCGTCCAGTGTTATTGACAACCTTTTTGAGAATGCGGATGAGGGTTTTGTTGGTCGCTTCTGCCTGACCATTACCTTGGGGGTAATAAGGCATAGACCAATGATGTTGAATATGGAATGTGTCGCAGAGTTGTTTCATGGCTTGGTTTTAAATGACATTATAATGATGGTGGATGGGATACCATATCGCCAAGGGATATGGTAGAGGATGAATTTAGAAATGCAGATCACCAGGTGATTTATTGAGAAGTGGCATTGCTTCTACCCATCGGTGGTACTTTCGATTCTTGGTGATGATGAATGTATGGCCCATCGGGGATGATGAGGGTGGGTGAATCTTGCCAATCAAGTCAAAACCCCATTGAGAAAACGGCCATGGTGCCAGGAGGGGCTGAAGATCTTGTGCTGGAGCATGGATTAAATCTGCGTGTTGCTGGCATGGAAGACACTTTTTCACAAACTCACAAGCATCATGTTCCAACTTAGGCCAATAATATCTGGCAGTAAGATCCTTTGGCGAGCCGCTACCATTTGAGTGAGCCCCACAAATACCACCATGTACTTCGTTAGTAGGTAGAACCCCCGGTCTCATTCATATTGTACATCTGGAGGATTCCATCATACCCGATGATAAAAGCGTATCACAGCGATGATGTATCGGGGCGAATGATGGATAAAGTTCACGTTGGTTGCGTGTAAAATTCACGAGAGTGCAGTATTATCCTGAGAGGTAAGTATGTATGTCACGGGTACCCGCAGGGGAAGCGAATAGGTTTTCACCATCCATACTTATCAAAGCCACAAAATTGGTTTCACCATAGGGCGAATTTATTTCTCTTTACTAATTTTTTTGGATTTTGTTATACTTTTTTGATTTTTTTGATTTTTTTGGATTTTTTGATTTTTTTTTGATTTTTTTTTTGATAGGGTAGATCAAGCGGACTTAAGCATAGAACCTTTTCAGATGGAGAATATTGACAGGTTTGTCAAGAGGATCTCCTTCCAGAGTAGTCAACCTATAGGCTCCAGATCCATATTTGGCAGTTATGATATACAGCTCGAGCCAATTTGTTTCAAATTTTCCTTTCTTGTCACGGTCATGCTAAGTGCGTTGGTTTTCTTTGAGGACAAGCTCACCAACTTGGAATTGTCTAGGGTGGACCTTTTTATTGTAATGATGCTTGAGACGATTCTGGTATGCTTGTAGGTGATCATAGGCCCGCATTCTTCGTTCATCTAGTAACTCTAGTTGTGCAAGTTGTGCAATGCGAGCATCTTCTTCGCTGATGAGGTTCTTCAAAGAAATTCCCAATGAGGGGAGCTCAACTTCGATTGGCAAGACAACTTCAGCACCGTATACTAAAGAGTAAGGGGTGGAACCTGTTGGGGTGCGGATGGAGGTGCGGTATACCCAGAGGGCAGGATGAATGTGAAGGTGCTAATCTCATCCAGTGTTATTGACAACCTTTTTGAGAATGCGGATGAGGGTTTTGTTGGTCGCTTCTACCTGACCATTACCTTGGGGGTAATAAGGCGTAGACCAATGATGCTGAATATGGAATGTGTCGTAGAGTTGTTTTATGGCTTGGTTTTTAAATGGCTTTCCATTATCAGAAATGATGGTGGATGGGATACCATATCTGTAGAGGATATGGTAGAGGATGAATTTAGAAATCTGAGTACCGGTGATTTGTGAGAGTGGCATTGCTTCTACCCATTTGGTGAAGTACTCAGTTGTGGTGATGATGAATGTATGGCCGTCGGATGATGGTGGGTGAATCTTTCCAATCAAGTCAAAACCCCATTGAGAGAACGGCCATGGTGCTAGGAGAGGCTAAAGATCTTGTACTGGAGTGTGGATCAAATCTGCATGCTGTTGGCACGGAAGGCATTTTTTCACAAATTCACAAGCATCATGTTCGAGTGTAGGCCAATAATATCTAGCCCGTAAGATCCTTTTGGCCAGAGCCATACCATTTGAGTGAGCCCCACAAATACCACCATGTACTTCCGTTAGTACCGTCTGGGCTTCGGTCTCATTCAGACATCTCAGGAGGATTCCATCATACCCACGACGATAAAGCGTATCACCAACGATGATGTATCAGGACGAATGATGGATAAAGGATTTACGTTGGTTGCGTGTAAGTTCTGGGGGTACGGTATTATCACATAGGTAAGTATGTATGTCTTGGTACCATAGGGAGGCAGGACCTACAATATCGCACACCATGTCAGTTTCGGGAACATCATATGCAGGGATTAAAAGTTGTTCGACAAGAAAATCACACTCTGTTCGATCCTTGGGCATGTCAATCAAAGAACCAATAGTGGCCATGGCATCTGCTGCTTTATTCTGCACCTGAGGGATTTGGTCAAACTGTATGGAGGTGAAATATTTTTTAAAGTCTTCCACCATGCGTTTATAGGGTAACAGTTTGTCATCTTTTGTGAGGAATTCATCATTAACTTGTCTAATAACCAGCAAGGAATCCCCAAAAACTTTCAAACGTGTAATGTGCCACTGTTTTGCAATTCTAAGGCCGGTGAGGAGAGCTTCATATTCTGCCATATTGTTGGTACAGGGAAATGCTATCTTGAATGATTTTGGGATGTAGTCACCTTGAGGGGTGACTAATAGAATTCCTGCCCCAGATCCATTATGGGTGTATGAGCCATCGAAATATAACATCCAAGTCGGTGTTTCTGTCACTGTGTAGATTTCTTCATCTGGGAATTCAGTGTCTAAGGGGTAAGCATCTGCCAATGGTGCTTCGGCCAATTGATCAGCAATAACTTGTCCTTTTATGGCTTTGCGCTCTACATACTCTATGTCAAATTCACTGAGGAGCATGACCCATTTGGCCATGTGGCCAGTCAAAGTGGTTCTAGATAACAGATATTTCAAGGGATCAATTTTAGCGATTAACTTGACTAGGTGACTGAGCATGTAATGGCAGAGTTTCTGTGTACTGAAAACTAGTGCTAGGCAAGCTTTTTCCATAGGGGAGTAATTTAACTCATAGCCAACTAGTGTTTGGCTGATGTAGTAGATTGGCCTTTCTTTGAGTGACTCATCATGCTGCGCCAATAATGCCCCCAGTGCGACTGAGGTGGTAGAGATATAAAGCAGGAGGGGTTTTCCTGGAATAGGCGGCATCAAAATCGGTGGATGAGCTAAATATTCCTTGATTTTATCAAAACCCATTTGACACTGTGGAGTCCATCGAAAGATGGAATCTTTCTTCAAAAGATGAGTAAATGGCTGACATTTATCTGCGAGCTGGGCTATGAACCGGCGAATGGACTGTATTTTTCCCTGGAGGCTCCTTAACTGCTTGAGATTGCGTGGAGGTGGCATATCTAGGATAGCCTTTACCTTGGCAGGATCAACTTTAATACCTTTGCGAGAGACTATGAAACCCAGCAATTTGCCTGACGTGACCCCAAATACACACTTTTTCAAATTCAGTCGCAACTTATAATGCTCCAATCTCTCAAATATCTTCTTCAGGATGGCGGGGTGTTCTGCTCCTGTTTTGGACTTCCCTAATAGGTCAACATAGTCTTCCTGCAGGATGATATGGATGACAGGTAATAAGTGAAGATAACTCACATGGCTCCTCTAATACGCTGCCTCCCCCGCATTTTTGAGACTAAAGGGCATAACATTGTAACAGAAGGTGCCCCAAGGAGTTGTGAAGACAGTTTTGTGTTGGTCTTCAGGTGCAATTCGGATCTGGTTATAACCAGAGAAGCCATCCATAAGGGATAACATCTCATGTCCTCCTGTTAGGTTGACCAACATGTCAATATTAGGAAGAGGAAAATCGTCTTTTGGGCAGGCCTTGTTGAGATCCCTGAAATCTGTGCAGACCCGAATGTCTTCGTTGGGTTTGGCAACTGGAACTATATTGGAGATCCATTTGGAGTAGTCAATTGGTCTGATAAAACCCGCGTCCAGTAACTTCTCCAATTCCTTCTTAACTAACAATGCAACTTGCGGATGCATCTTACAGAGTTTTTGCTTGACAGGTTTGGCGTCTGGGCGAATGTCCAAGTGATGAACCACTAAAGCAGGGTCTAAGCCCGGCATGTCTGAGTATGACCAGGCGAAGTTGATGGTTCCTTCTCGGAGTAGCTACACAAAAATTGGATACTCTTGTTCGGAGAGTGACTTGGCTACATAGGTGATCTTCAGACTTTCAGCAGTTCCCAAATTAATTTCTTGCATCTCTTCAATCAGGATAGATGATCTGGCAGATAGCTGAGTTCCCATAAGGGGAAGATGAACGTCTCCATCTTCCAGTGCCTCTTTGAGGTTTTCGCCTTCAGATGCGTCCTTTATTTTTACTTTTTCCAGGTCAGGAAGTGCCTCAGAGAGGTTTTCACCAGATGATCACTTTTTACTTTTCTTATTTCTATTTTTGCGACTAGAGTGTTCATCTTCCCCCAATCCCATAAGGTTGACATATGTGTCCACCGACATACTGACAGGTGTGGTATTATGTAGGTCCCAATCAATGAGTTCAGGGTGACGAAGGGATAGGCTAATGGTGCAAACAAATAGGCATTTGAACATGGAAGATAGGTCACTGTGATCGACATCATCGTACGCGTGTATGATGGATTCTTCCTCGGGTATGTCTGCCAATGAGCCCTCATCCATGGTGATATTGTTAGAAGTATTAGATGATGTTGCGAGGCTTTTCTGTTTGCTGTCATACCCAATTCCTACCTTCTTTGGTAACTGTAGTGTATCAATGGGTTGCAATCGCCCTTGTTCCTCTTTACCTAGGCCTCTACCTTGGTAGTTATGCTTTTCCACAAACTTTGTTGGCCAAGGATACTTTTCTTGAAAATATTTCTTTAAAGGAGTTTCTGGTTCGGGCTCTTCTCGGTAGACCCATTGGCTTATGTCTTCCTTTGGTGCATCGACCTTGACACTCAGAGATCTGAAAGTGGTAGTAGGAATGTTTTTACCACTGAAGGTGATGATCTTGTCTTCCTTTTGTGTGGCATGTGAAGGTTGACCATACTCATGTGGTGACGGTGGCATGGTGGCTACATTGAGAGTTGTATGCATCTCATACTCACCACACCCTTTGTCAATGATCTGGACTCTAGTGACTGAAGGATTAGTGGTAGACGATGGCGGATTGGATTGGAGGATGATGACTGTGATGCCCCCATTTCAACCCTAGGACAATAATGTAAATGGGGAAAAGATTCTTCTAAAGCTTGACAATACTCAAACGGTTGGGGGTCGGCATAGATGGTGATCTCTTGTCCATTGACTGGGAATTTGAGGCATTGATGGTACGTGGATGGGACAACTTGCATAGCATGGAGCCATGGGCGGCCAAGGAGGAGATTATACGGTAAGTCCAGATCAAGGACATGACAGGTGGTATATTGGAGCAAAAGGTCCCACTTGGATAGGAAGACTGATGATTCCTTCTGAATTTCTCTCTGATTGTCATAAGCTTTGATTGTAATTATCTGGTTGCTTAGGTCCGCTTGAGTATATCCTACCTGTTTTATGAATTTCAAAGTACATAAATTGAGGGCAGAGCCATTATCTACCAAGACCCTTTTTATTTTATGGCAGGAAACTATGACTTCGATATGTAGGGGGCGGTTGTGATTGACATTGATGTTGGGCATGTCATCTTGGCTGAAGTGGAGGTGATGAGACAAAGCCAAGTGTCCCACCAATGCTTGGAATTGTGTGGGGTCGATGTCATTTGGGACATGGGTCTCCTGCAATGCTCTATTGAGGATTTCTTGATGTACTGGGGAAGACTTAAGCAAATCTAAAATGGAGATATGAGTGGGGGTCTTCTTTAGGTGATCAAGGATGTTATATTGAGAGCTTATAGGAGTGGGTTGGATGGGTGCAAAGGTTGCAGGGACGGTGGTGAGGGCTCATCGTGTAGTCACAGCACATTAAGGATCTTTGGCTTTAACATGTATCATGGATACTCAAGGTTCCACTTGCTCAATGTAATGAATACCACCTTCATAATTAAAGGGCACATTCTTGTAATTCACATTATTAGTGTTGTTATTTTGGGGATTACTATTGGAGGTGCTAGAGCCTTGGCTATGGTTTGGGAAGGTGTTTTGATAAATTTGCAGTTGAGCATTAGATGATGAAGGTTGACTGGGGTCAACCTTGATATCTCCTCGATCAATGAGATCTTGGACATAATTTTTTAAACCCTGACACTTATTCAAAGAGTGTCCCTTGATTTTATGAAAGTCACAATATTCATTTTCTTTAAACCATGCCGGCTTGGGTTTGGACTCATCGAATGGTTTGGTGACAGGGTATGTGATGGGGTAATTGATTTGCAACAATTTATTAAAAATGACACTCAAGGGTTCACCCAATTGGGCGTATTGACGTTTGGTGTTCCCCCGATTTCCTTGGTTTGACTGTTGAGGGGGATGAGGTGCCCCCTGGGGTACCGATATGGCGTTGGGTACAGGCTGTTGTTGACTTTGGGATGCATTAGCCACTTGGACATGTTTGGTGTCTGTCACTTCGTCGTTTACCGCATTCTTGTTTTTGTTCCAAAATCGTGGTTTATCTCCAAATGACCTTTCTTTATCATGACTGTGTATTTTGATGTGTCCTTTGGCAATAAGGGCACGTTCAAGGATAGGTCCCTTTTCCACTATCTCTACGAAAGTGGTGACACAGTGTAGTCTAAAATTGTGGGCCATGTCAGGATGAGAATTTTCCACAAAAAGGGGGACCATATCTTATCCTATTACAATTTGATGAGTGAACACATTCGATGTAATTAATATATTGCAAATAATTGTAACATAAACTCAATATTAACAAATAAAACAAGAGCTGCAGAGCAGTGAAGTTCCTGCCAAAATGTTTAAGAATAGTTTTGTTTGTATTTGTTGTGTTTTCCATGAAAAAAGCACAGTGTACATGTTTCCAGCATTATGTAAATATAAATGAGTTAAAATATTTCCTTAAGCATTCAACATATATGATAAAAAAATCCTCTTAAAAATAGAAAAGAAAATATGGAGGACTACCCAGACATAGAAAATAAGAAGATAAAATTAAAGATAGAATTGAAACCAAATATTGCTTGACTAGTGGAAGAAGATAATTCAAATGATTTAGAGGAGGTTCTACTGAGTGAAAGGAATTTAGAAACAATACAGGTTCAAGAAAAAAGGGGGAAAAGGGAGCTAATTCTTTTCTTTTAAATAGGCATTTAATGATGCCTCTTGAAGAATATTTATTGAGTCTAAATGTAGATGTGTACTAGGACCTGTCTATAAATGCTTCTGAAATTATAAAAAAAAATGGGGAGAAGGATTTAAAAGTATTGAAAACACTTGGAATAAAATGCAATAGGAAAGAGGCTCTTATTGCTTTGGCATTCGAACATGGTAGAAATTTAACTTTAGTTGCATTAGTTGGGCCCTATTACATGCCATAATGTCAATCATAAATACAGTGATGAAAAGTTTAGAATTTGAAAAATTCTTGAAATGTTCATATTAATAAAATTCCAAGAGGTAAAAACAAATAAAAGTAGAGAAAATGAAACATTTAAGAAAATCATAAGGCCCAATTTCTCGCATAAAGTCTTCATGATGCACTTGATAATTTTTGGATATTTGATCCATGCCATGCATTTGCTATCAAGAATTTTTCCTCAAAGGTATAGGAAGGCTGCACAAGGAACAACACAATTCAAAAATTTATACCATGGGATAATAAATTGATTTGCAACTGTAAGTTGTATTTTTCTAAAGATAAAATTACATACCACTAAGAAGCCGGTATTCACACATTATGTTAGATATATAGGTCACTAGCAGTAATGTGCATGTGGATAAAATTGACAAGTGAATTTGGAATTGGTATAAGTGAAGTAGAAGGCTCAATTTGGCATCTTGGTGAGGGTAAACAGTTTGAGAATTAAGTTGAGTAGCCATTTTAGAGTAAAATGGTAACATTAATTGTTTCATCAACATGGTAGCTACTTAAAATTTGACATAATTTTTTTTACTCTTATGACTACTGAAACTAGGATGAGTAATCTATCCTTTCAAGCTATCTGATTAATATTGGTAATCAGATGGACATACCAATACAAGCTATAAATTAGAAAGACAATGATGTGGTTTTTTATTTAATAGCAGATAATTTTACCTTGTTCTGAAAAGAATATGAATGAAAGATGCAAGCAAAATACAACATAATTTAATTTTCAAAGAGCGGGAAATCTAAATAAATGACTACAACATTCCTAATGGACATGAGTGATAAAAAAGGAGGCATATTCTATAAGATCTCTTATTTAAAAAAAAAGCTATGTATTTAACAAATTAACATATAAAGTAAATAATTTGTTTTGTTTTCATTTTTCTTTTTGAATACTATAAATAAAAAAACTTCAAGTAAAAATAAAGTAATTTGAAAAGCCACATATTTTAGTTAACAAAATTTCATAAAATTTTAGCACTATCTAAATAGTTATGTAAGGTATGGAGTGAAACTTTAGCACTATTTAAAATTTTCTTGAAACTATTTTCTATCCACTGTGGACTATGAATGCCTTAACTCTTTTTGAAATGCATTTGTTTCCTATTAGATCATAGAAAAGATTTCTCATTGTCTTAAACTTAGTTTTCAATAGAGTTGTTGATGCCAAAATTAGAGGAATGAAGTAATCAATGGTGAAACAAGTACCTCCATAGATTTTGATTGAGACTATCTTGAAGTTCAAGAAAGTTGTTATACCTAGCTTCATCAAATGTGTTATTCCTCAATACAACACAAACAATAAATGGTCTTATCAATGATGTCTACCACCAAAAGCACACTATGAGAAAATTGCACATTAATAGGCTATTTCCTTAAGGAAATTGCACACCAGTCTTTTTACTTGTAAACCTAAATCTTGTAAACAGCCTAAAAAGTGCATTCTTGCATAATATAGGGTGTGATTGATTGACAGAGATGGTTAAAACCCAAATTTTGACATAATTAAAATCCAAAAAATCTTTTAGAACTATGGGAAGTATATTGAATAAATCCTACTAAATCATATGCTTGTTTGGAAAGCAACACCTTTTCTGTAGAGAGGTTGAGTATATTCTCTTGGTTTCCCTCAATATCTTCCCTCATTTTCTTAATTGTTTCCTCCTGCTCAAGTGAGGCTTTATTCGAATTTTGGGAAGGAAAACTTAAACATTGTGTTGCTTGCTCTCTAGTCTGATTCAACATCACTGAATATAGAATGCACGACACTTACAGCAACATGCACACACAAAATCCCCTCTAAAACTAACATATACACATTGAAAATAATATTTTTATAATATAATCATTTGAAAGAATATATTGCAAGATCAACCTACATAAATCTCATGCAAAATCTCACAATTGTCTGAAGCAATAAACACAAAAGGATAAGAGAGCAAGTCATGTAAATAATCATGCATAATTAGATGGCTTACCAAACTAAATTCACCTAAAAAGAAAGGCCCACTATCATTCTACCATATTCTCAACCATCGATCAGTAAAGTCAATCGTTAATGTTCATCTAGTGAATGCATTCGATGTAATTAATATATTGCGGATAATTGTAACATAAACTCAATATTAACAAATAAAAAAATATTATAAAATATTATTAGAAAAATTAAATTTTAAAAATAAAACTATATTTCAAGTAAAATATTAAAAATAAAAATAAATTATATTAAAATTGCTAAAATTAAAATTCTAACTTTTATTTTCAAAAGATAAACAAAACCTCTTCAAAAAAAATAAAAAAAATTCTTATCCTATCTTTTCTTAATTTAAATCCAAAACTAGTTATGAATGTAGTTGTTTTTTCTTTAATTGTATATTATATTTTTTAATATTTTAGAAATTATTTCAATGGTCTTACATCCTTCTCTACAATTTTCAATGATTAATTTTCAAAATGAATTGGTTCACTTAATATAGAAAACACCTTCAATATAATTAATATTTAGTAAAATGTTAATAATTATTAATATATAATTTTTCCTCTAAAATATATATCAAAAATTTACATTTCTACAAATAATGTTTATTCAAGTAGAAACTAAAATAGATTCTAAGACAATAATTAATACCATTCATTATTAAGTTTTACCCAACTAAATATAAGAAAAAAGTTCTAAAACTGGATTGGCCACTTTTGGAAACCTTCTACATTCAGCAATTGCTTTATAGAGAAAAAAGTAACAGACTTTATAGAGAATTCAGCCACTATTTTAATAATACAAAGTAACAGACTTTATTGATAACTTCACTAAGCACTGAGTGGGCCTTTCTGAAATCTAGCATTTGGGATCCTGATCATAAAAGCACTTTTATGGGCTGTTCTTTCGCTAACCAGAATAAGCAATTATGTTCCTCTTGTCCCCGGGCCACCTATCATCTTTTTATGCTTGTATGTTCACAAAATTGGTTGCATGTGGCATGCCACAGATTGTGCATATCAGTAAAAGATTTGTCGCCATTAAAAAGGCAAATAACTGCCACTTGTCCATTGTGTGGATATAGTTGTAAAGGAGTTGGCTCAAGGTTTTCCTCTATCGAGGAAGAGGTGACCTCACAGTGGGATCAGGTTTAAAATATTTTGAGGTAGACATTTGTTGTACTTTTGATTTATTGAAATTGGTTTGTCAAGAATCTCTTCAAGATTAATAGATTTATTATGTATTCTGTTAGTTTAATGTCTTTTCTAACATCCATGTCTGTAATATGTTTTTCATGACTTACCAAGTCGAATTCACATGTCATGATTGCCTAGTTCCTTGAATGAATCCATTAAAACTGGCCTTGTTTAAGCATGAACACAGTTGCCCAATGGAGGGCCATTCAATTATTTAGTATAATAAGTTATAAAAATATTAAATAAAATTTAGACTTATAAAATTAATATGAGATGAGAATAAAGAGGATTAGATTTTATTTTTTTTTGTTTTTTTGTTTTTTTTATAAGGGTGATTTAGTTATGTAATTGATTTGGAGATTGAAAAAAATCTTTATTTGCTTATGGGTTTATTTTGTAACTTTGTGATTATTAGGAATTAGGCCACAACTATGGTTTAGTTTATAGACAATTTTCCCTTGCACAATTTTGGTTGCTAGAAAAATATACCACATAATTTATCACCATCACTTACACCTCCTACTATGAAAAATGTGGCATTAAGAATCACCTTTAAGATCTGATGTTAGTTAATAGAACTGTAATAGTTCCTTGGTCTTAATAAAGTCTCATTTTAAAATTTTAAAAATATTATAGACACAAAATATAGTGAATACAAAATTTGTAGTGTGGTATCCATGAATGTAATGCTATCCAATATATTATAAAATTTAATTCTCTTGATTGAAACTTGAATCACTTTGATAATGTTTGATCTTCTTTGATCCTTGGATTATTAGTTATGAACTAGGACTTTTACTTCAAACTAATCCTAACCCCCCAATTTCAAATATTAGTATGCGAGTCAAGAGACAACAAAAATTTTAAATTTACCATCTTCGAAGGAAGGAATTTTTTTTTTTAATTTGGACGATATAGTTGAGCATGCGTCATTTTCATAGAGATGGGCTCGTGCTTGATATATAATCTAAGATAAAATAATGGATAGACTAAAATTTGATCCTTATCATAGGGAAAGAGGTAGAGTGATGGATTGTATGTTCCAAAATTATGTTAGTCAATGCAAAAAATAAATCAAATTGAGTACTGATAAATTATATTTATAACAAGATCAAAATGAATGTAAAACAAGGGTAAAAGGGAAATGTATACATGTACTTTTTTCCACTACATTTTACCCATTTTAAGGGCATGTTAGTTGTATGAATAATGACTACTAAAGAAATGCAAAAACTAACTAAAATAAACAAATAAATTCAAAAGGATATACAAAGGGACAATTATTTATTCTTTATTCATTCTCTTGGTAGAGAACATCCCCTAATTTACAAATACATATAATGAAAGTAGTAACACATGCATCAAACATTAGTAACGTAAAAGACATATTCATTTTAAATTTTTGAAGTGTTACATTATAATCAATTGTAAAATTATAAAGGGTCGTAATATGCGAATTGGAAAAAAAATATTTGTAACATATGTGACCATGTTATCACAAATGGAACCATTTAAAATGAGGAGAAATAAACTATATGTTGTATGTGATGGTAAAGGACTGGGAACTAGAGTGGTCTCATCAATATTTTCATGCATGAAGTAGAAAAGATAACATAGTGCGTAAGATATGACCACCCTCAAACCACATTCTTACATCATCTTGAGAATACTATCATAAGAGTAGAGTTTAATTTTCACATATGAAAATATGTTGGTCCTAGTGTATTGAGCGGATGAAGAAACATAAAATCTCATATGGTTGTGGTCAAGAGATTTACAAAAATAGATTTCTCAAGTGTGAGGAAAAGTGAATAAGAGATATACAAAATAGCCTTACACCAAATGTGATCATGTAACAAAAATAATTATGTTATGTGAAATCTAAGCATGCAAGATGACATAAACATAGTAGTGTTAACTAAAAATATTAAGTTAATAGAATAGAGGTACCATGAAATGTAATTCCAACATGTCATGGAAATGGTAAATGGTATCATGTATGATGTGAGAATATAAGGATAAGATTATATTTTGAGATATCAAAGAGAATTTCAACGGATAACCTCTAGTGGGGAATCCAAGCACTATAGTGTATATATGAGAAGTGTTGAGAATGGAAAAGGATAAAGATATATTTTTTTCATCCACTTGTGGAATATGTATATGAAGGAGAGAAAAAGTGAAATCCTTGAAAAAGACAAATAAAGGATGTAATTTAAATGTACCATAAAGTAGAGGAATAAGGGATAATCAATATATTTAAATTTGATAATTCATCATATTCATGTTAAAATCTTCAAATATAAGAATTGGAATTTTCTCATGTGATTAACCTAATCCTTATCTAAGCTAGGCCCCTTAAAATAATTATGCAAATGAAACAATTTAAAATATTTTTAAATTGGGAACATGTATTTGCATTTGTTTTATTTATTGTGCAATCAAGTTATCCTTTATTTATTCTTGTAGAATTTGATGAATTTGTAGTTCCTTGATTGTTATATTGTGATATTTGGGTGTAGCCATATAATACCATGCTCCGCTATTTCTTTAGTAATTTTTCATGTCTCATTATGATATTTGCCTGATTGGATTGTTAATTTTGTGAAAAGGTGTCTATATAAATTTTAAGGATTTCACCAATTAGAAATTCAACATAATTCATGGGCATTGAAGGGTTAATCTTAGGGCTACACCAAGTAAGAGTGAAACGTGAATACATCCTACTATGTAGTTGATAATTAAGAAAAAGTCAATGAATGCACACAATATTAAATCTGATAGAGATATGTAAATAAAAAAATTATGACAAAAATATGAGCAATATGGAGAAGGGAAAACCTTAGAGATGTTTGAAAAGTCATGGTTAAAAATAACTATAAAAGGAAAGTATATATTGTATTTAACTTGGAGAAACAAACTAAAAAAAAGTAAATAACAATTATAGCTAAATTAATAATGATAAATATAATGAAGGTGAGAATAGTATCTCTCTTTATTATCTTAGAGTTGATGATAAAGAGTTGCTTAAATGCAGTGTGTTCATTGATTGGATTTAGAGATAAAATTTATTAACACTTGTTAGAATGTAGTTGTTTTGTTTCAGAACTTTGAGAATATTGAGGACTTCACAATTGTTATGGTTATGGTTAAGTCTGTGGAGTCTTCACTCTTCGATGATTTAATTTTTTTTGTTGAAATGAACTTTAGGATGTCTCACTTTTGCTTTTACCTATTGTTGAGACAACTATGATAACACAAAGCACTATTGAGAATTGGTGTGAGTGGATAGTAGTATAAAACTTTCATGGTTATGAGTCAAACCACTTTGACAAATTCCTAAAGATTGTAGGCACATATAATACGCTATTCATAATGCCTAGTGTAGCATTCACAAAGATAATGTTATTCGATATGTTCTAAATTTGGATTATGTTCATTAGAACTTGATTCTCTTCCATAATGCTTGATCTTGATTCATCATTATATTATTACTAATATCTTAATACTTATCTTCAAATAAAATTCTTAAATGTTAAATTTGATATATATTAAAGTTAACAAACAATAATAAGAACTTCAAAATAATCTAATTTGAAAATAAAAAATATATATTGAATTAAGAAAATAACACGATAAATTTTGTTCTGTCCAACAGAAATAACACTCACAATTCAATCTAAAACACAAAATTCATTTTAACGTAATGAAAACTTAGATAATATATTTAGGTCAAATTCAAAATAAATGTAATACAAAAGAGAATGGACGGTTTCTCCTCTCCAAAAGGCATTATCGCCACATAATGTTCTGCTCACGATGTTCTTGCACATCCATTCGAATTTTGAGGTTGAGTCTTCGTGACGCAAAAGGCATTATCGCCACAAATTATGGGCTAAGAATTAAGGACTGACATTCTGCCACAGCCTCCGAAAATAGTGACAGAAGCATGGATTTCCCCATCTTGCGCGTGATATGATCACCATGTTGTCGGTGCGATGCCTCGGAAAAAGACTGAAGAAGAAAAGAAAAAATAAAGACAGGAAGATATTTTTGAAGGACATAATTGCAGAGTGTGTGTGACTGGTTTATGAATGCAGCCAAACTGACAATCTGTAAATCACATGATACCAGATATTATGAGGATAAATATGTGGGAGGAGTTCAAAACGCTTTGTTCTGTAAATATTTTTGAAAGGGTTGTTTTACAGTTACGGTGGTAATATGCCCACTAATCTTTAAGGATATAATCTGATAAGACTTGTACGTTTCCAATCAAGTTGTCTCTTCAGATTTGTCTGGTTCAAGTTGAAGTCAATGGGAATTTGTAATATGGGATGATGCATCTGGACACGATAGTAAAAGTTGAGAAGTTTATGAGCCCACAGACAGGTGTAACAGTACAAGTAACATGTTATTAATAAGATAGTAGAATACACATTCCAAATTCCATTTTGAAAACATTCATTCCACATTAGAGAATATGGCCATTATCCTTTTCTTTATTGACTGAGTATTTTTATTTGAATAGGTGTTTGTGTTATCATTTATAAATTAATTTACATATATTAAAAAAAAAAAAAGGGTGGTTGGAAAAAAGTCGCATCCTTAAGGTTCTTACGAGGTTAATGTCTAGAGCATGAAAGCATAAAAAATATACCACTAAATTGTGTGAGTAGTAATAGAAATGATAGGAAGAAGAGGATCTCAGTCATCTAATTTTCTCCATAGATCGGTTGAGTTTGAATTGTCCATGAGTCTCATCCATGCATTTCAAGACTCTAGACTTGATCCATTGTTTTATCACTACTTGTTGAGGTTCATTTCTACTAGTCTGAATTTGAACTTAATTCAACTTCATAGCTATAGTATTTACTCTCAAATTCAAAATATTAATTTGATTTTTGGCCATATGGCCCTTCCCAACTAGTCATTATTTTAGAGTTTACCATAAAATATTTAAATTGGTCTGCTAAGGTATTGCATAAGAGGAAAAAATCTAATTCATTTGAATCATTAGATGGATATCTAGCAAAAGTTCAAAGAACTATATTATGAAACCAACATCAATAAGAATAGATTATGAATGTGGATGGCTACTTAAAGTGTCTTCAATTTTATCATAAACAATTAAATAAACTCCAAGAATTTGAATAAGGAGAACAACTCTTACATAAGAACCTTGCATAGTAACTATATATACCATCTAGTTTAACTATGAAGTTTCAATACCCAAGACAATCAAAGATTTCAATATTAGAGATTCTTAGATTAAATTGATAAGCAACAATCAAATACATGTATTAGAGGTCAATTTCATAGATATTAGAATAATTTTCATAACCATAGATACTACTAGAGTAAGGTATACTTGATTTAGTAGTCTAATAACCACATTCTTGCATATGTCTAGGAATAGAATAAAATGGCAAACCACAAAATAATGTCATCAATAATTTTATTAGATGTCAAACATAGAGCTAATTGCATTTACTCTATTCATGAGATTTTTTTATCTAGCATTATTACCCCATCGCTAATATCTAGGTGTACTTATTTATTACTTCACATTTGATTTAAAATAACCTAGATATTTATGTAGGATTTATTTTTCTCTTACATATATTGATGAACAAAAAAAATTCACTCCTTAGGGTTTTGGACCTAGGTTTCTTCCTTCCACATTACTTTTCTAAATATGATTATTTTAATCGATATATTTCCTACATTTCATGTTTTATTTATATATGATTATGATTTGGGTTTTTGTTATTTTCTATTCCCACCCAACAACCCTTCAATTGTGCCTTATTAATAAATCATTTACCATGGATTTCTATAGAACTTCAATGTTGACCTTCATACATGCACACCGCATAGAATTTAATGTGTTCCTATATATTTTTGCATCTAATCCTCTTGTCCTTGATGATACCATATCTTTCTATCACATGGATATTGATGTATTTCCTATGGAGATATTATTCCA